>JAQFZU010000363.1:0-29324 GCA_034696185.1 Henia vesuviana | reverse complement strand
GGGATCCTTGTCATAAATTTATTTATAACATTTTGGGACGGCACTGACGGGTTTTCCAAGCTGTTAATTATAAGTATGGAAAGTCGTGATTGCAAATAGTAAACAAAAATTAACATTTCTTATTAATCTTTACTAGTTATTGAACTGAACATTGCCAGTCATTTAACAACAGTAGTTTTAAGTATTTTGTCAACTCCATTCTTAATCTTTGGTCTTTGCTCTGTAAGTATGTTACATTCATAACCTTCAGTTTACAAAACATTTTTAAAAAAACTAGTCTAGTGAGAAGCTAATTGTAACATGGCTTATATTAATTGCATTTCAAATAATTATTGTCACATCTCTACAACTTGCGTCTTCGGTTTTTATTCTTGATGAGAAAAATAAGGTGTAGTTTACATTTATATATTTATTATTCACAATTAAAACATTAATTTTAGTATTACTTTTGGCCCTATGCAGATTTACCATTTACATTTATGGTGGTATGTATAATTTGTTAAATATCTGTTTGCATATTTTTATTTTATTTTGTTTGTGTAGATCTATTTATGGTTTATTGTTTATTATTACTATCTCGATTTATTGGACTTGTCTGATGATACTGATACCGAGTCTTCATCTGTGCCATTAAGTTCTACAAGTAATCGAATACCAACGAAAAAAAAACATTCGTTTGTTTGGTCACCTTTTTACGATCCAATACAAAGTATTGTAAACCCATTCAGTGTGCAAAGTCCTATTGGGTTACCTTGAAAATTAGCATTACTGAATATTTATACTATCAAAATTTTTTTTTTCTACGCAAAGGTGAATATGAAGTGGTAATATATTATGTCATCAGTAATTTATTGTTATTGGTTATTAGGAAAATTTGTAAACCCATTAAGTTGATGTTGTCAAGGTTTGATGTATACAAATCTCGGGAATTGCGCTATATAATCCGTAACAAATTACATGGCAGAGCGTAGACGACAGGAGAAAAATGAATGTAATTTTTCATTATTTTTTCCTCAAACTATTGCAGATTCCATTGCGTTTAAAATTAATTTGTAATTGCCAAAATGGTCTTAATCTTTTAATAGTGCACTAAATATTATAATTATTTTTTGACTTAAAAATAGCATAATAAAACTAATTTATTTCTTCGAGGAAACGAAAAATTAAACTTCTTCCGTAATCGGTCGTCGGTCTCAACTGAAATTTTACGACTTTGCCACCAGAAGACACTCAGACCTCATAAACTCAAATGAAAACTTTAAAACGTTAACTCGTAACTGCTATAAAAATTATTTCCAACCGACATATAACTTCATTTTCGGATTTTAAATTATAGAAAAAGATAGAATTTTGTTTTCAAGTTTTTTTGATAAAAAGTTCCAAAATAACTCAATTCCCATTAAATCAATTTAAACCATTTAAAAACATAAAAAAAAACCACACACCCTAAAACTCCCCTTTAACAGCCCCATGAATGGAATTTCCCTCTTTTGTCCCCCTCGTGGCCCTTGTTGTGATTGATGATGCTTGCACCGCCATTGGCCGGCGCCGTCTGTGACGTCAGGCCAGCCCGGCGCCCAGTGTGGAATGTGGCTTTGCCTTGTCCCCCAGTCGCCAACTAAGTGTACAGGTGAGCGGCCACTCGCTCCTTCCGTGCCACCCACAAGCGTTTTATCGCTTCGCAAAACCTATTCCACGCTTCGCCACCACCGCACAACCGCCACGACTCGCGCTCAACCAACACTCGACTCCCACAAACGGTTAAACTCACTCAGATTCGGGACATGTCGACTTGTTATGGTAAGAAGTTGTGACGCCTTGGGGCGCTCGGGGCCAGGAATTCGTGGAGCCATGGGGCGTCCTAGACAAAGACTCGCGCTTCATTTTCACCAGCGAGATTCGATGAGAGATGTAAAAAGTGTTCCGTGTTATTTCCATCTTTTCCCGCTCAATAACGCAACGTCCGATGCATGTGAAAACTCGTCGACGAAGTTGAGGCCATGAGTCCGGGCCTTGGAGTGTGGGCCCGGTGGGTCCCGGTGTTTTTATTATTATTATTATTAGTGAGTCAATGTCAATGTTTGAATCCGATTCTGGACGATGTGAGTGCGGTGGACATCCGTGTGAGGTTGGAAGTCGAAGAAGAACATCCAATAGGTACCATCGTTGGTCACATACCAACGAAAAAAGGCTTTTTATACCGTTTCAGTGATAATTCGCCCGAGTTTAACCTTAATTCGACGAGCGGCGAAATCCGGACTGCAGTGATTTTGGATAGGGAATCGATGAAATCGGATCGCTTCGATTTCGTCGTTCTCAGCAGCCAACCGACGTATCCAGTTGAGGTGCGGATAACGGTCTTAGACGTCAACGACAATGCACCGACATTCCCCGAACCCTCTATTCAAGTGTCTTTCGCCGAGAGCGCAAATGCGGGGACCAGAGTCATCATCGATGCGGCTCACGATCGAGACAGCGGCAATAACAGCGTCACCGGTTACCGCATTGTCTCCGGTAACGAAGAGGAAAAGTTCAAATTGATAGTCGTGACCAACCCCAGCGGCGAAACGCCCTACCTCAACCTCGAGACAGTCGGGGAGTTGGATAGGGAGGTTCAGTCGTCATATAGATTGAATATTTCGGCGCAAGACGGTGGTAACCCACCATTGATGGGATTCCTCATAGTCGAAGCGACCATTATAGACGTTAATGACAATCCACCCATATTCGATCACAGTGACTATGTCGTGAGTGTCAACGAAAGTGTATTGCCAGGCAGCAAAGTGTTACGTGTACATGCAACAGACATAGACACAGAAAACAATGCGAAAATCACTTATTATTTAAGCGACGTTGAAATGCAGTTTGTAGTTGACCCTGACACTGGCGTCATCATGACTCAAGAGATACTTACGTGTCCTCAGAATTGTCCTCCTGGTGGCAAGTGCACCAAGAGTTGCGTTTTCACTGTGTTCGCCCACGATCATGGAAGTCCGAGGCAAGATGGCCGAGCTTATGTCACCGTCAATTTGCTCGACTCGAACGATAACGACCCGCACATTGCTTTCCGATTTAACCCACCGACGGCCAAGTTCGGTACCGTTGACGAGAATGCGCAAAACGGGACGATCGTTGCGGCGGTGAGCGTCGTAGATCCTGATGACGGACCGTCGGGGCAGACCAGCATTCGAATCGAAGCCGGGAACGAATTGCAACACTTTCGGATCGAAAGGAATCACGACGTTGACATTATACGTGTTAATAGTATATTGGATAGAGAGAAAATAGGAAAATACAATTTGACTGTTGTTGCCATGGATAAAGGATCGCCACCGCGATCTTCGACTTCACATTTGATCATTGTTGTCAATGATGTCAACGACCACGAGCCCATATTTGAACGTAGCGAATATTTTGCGATTCTCCAAGAACTTGTATCGGTCGGTTCTTTTGTTGTTGGGATTCTTGCGACCGACGAAGACTCGGGAGACAATTCTAATGTCTTTTACGCAATAGCTTCTGGGAACGAGAATAAATGGTTCAACATTGATGGAGTTACGGGGTTAGTGACCACTGCAAAGCCATTAGATAGAGAGAAGCAAAGTGTGGTCAACCTCAAAATATCAGCACGTGACAGTGGACCAAATCCAAAATGGGCTTTTGCGATGCTGAGGATTGAAATTTTAGATGCAAATGACGAAACTCCGACTTTTGAAAACGGGTCAATGAATATCTCATTGATGGAAAACCAAATGGCAAATACGTTGCTTATTTCGCTGTCGGCGAACGACGGCGACCAAGGAACCAACGGTACAGTTCATTATAGCATCGCGGAAGAAACGACTAAAATCTATCCGGAAGTATTTGTTTTGAATCCCAAACAAGGCTCTCTGAGGACCTTAAAATCATTGGACAGAGAAGAAATTGGCTTTTACACCATCAAAGTCGTAGCCACAGATCTCGGTCGACCACCGAAATCATCAACTGCCATGATTTTGCTGACAATTGTTGATGTAAACGACAACGATCCAGAATTTTACCCTTTAGAGTATTACGTAACCGTCGACGAAGCCACTCAGATTGGAACTTTGATTGTCCAACTCTCGGCTACAGATTCTGACATTGGTGTGAATGGCGAATTGAACTACTGGCAAATATCCGACGTGCAAGAATTCGGCATCTCGAAGACCGGATTTGTCGAAACGAAAAAAAAACTAACGAAATCCGAATACGAAATTACTGTCGGTGTCAGAGACGGTGGCGACCGAACTACGAGAAATAATGCGAAAGTTCGAATTTTTGTATCGAAGAAAAGCGATAACAGGACCAATTTGGAGTTCGCTCAATCAGATGGATATCGATTCAACATCGAAGAAGAGGGCTTTGCTCAGCAAATGGGTGTACGAGAAATAGGGCAAATCGTCGCATTTAATGAAGAAAAGAAAGGTAACGTCATATATTCCATTATTTCGGGCGATCCTTTGGGCACTTTTAACATCGGGGAAGACTCGGGGATAATCCAAACCTCCAGAATAATCGACAGAGAAGAAAAAGACATTTACCATTTAACAATTCTCGCAAGATTGGGTAATTCTTATGGGAAAATTTCCGTAAACATTACAATTAATGACATCAACGACAATTCACCGATTTTCATTGACAACCCGAACAAAATTTATGTTAAGGAAAATTTGCCCAAAGGTTACGAATTCCATTTGGCGAAAGCAGAAGACAAAGACGAGGGCGTAAACGGAAAAATTCGTTATAATTTAACATCAAATCCCGATAATATTTTCGGCATAAACGAGGACACTGGAATGTTATATTCGAAAAACTCGTTGGATTACGAAAAACGTAAGGAATTTGTTATCGAGGTTGTGGCACAAGATGGCGGCACACCCGTTTTGATGTCGCGGATGACTATGAAAATCGTAGTTGTCGACGTTAATGACCACACCCCGGTGTTCGAGCACTTGCTTTACGAGTGTTCGCTGTCCGAACTGACGCCCGTAAATACCAGATTCCACGTGTTAACAGCCAACGATGCCGACTCCGGTGTCAACGGACACGTAACATATACCATCCGAGAATCGCTTTCGGCTTTTGGGATTTTTCCCGACGGTTATTTATACGTTCGGAGCGGTTTGGATCGGGAAAAACTCGATTACTACGAATTGACCGTCGTTGCGACCGATGCTGGGAAAACCGCACGAAGTTCGTCCGTCAAAGTCATCGTTTACGTATTAGATGAAAACGATAATTCGCCCATGTTTACGAATTCCACATTCAATTTCACTCTATACGAAAACGAAAGGCCGGATATGTACGTTGGAAGATTAGTTGCAAACGACGACGACATTGGACGGAATTCAGAGCTGAGTTTCTCGATCAGCACGAACCAAATGGATTTAATGGTCGATCCGAAAAGTGGTTATATCCGATCGATTCGATCTTTCAATCGCGAGGAATTAGTGCAAACGACTGGACACGATTATTTGAGTATGGAAGTGGTTGTATCCGATAATGGGATAATTCGGAGGAGGGACGAAGCCATTGTTTTCGTAACGATTTTAGACGTAAACGATAATCAACCAGTTTTCTTAAGACATCCATACAAAACGTCGTTAAGTGAGGGAAGTCCGATAAATACGCAAGTTTTGCGCGTCAGTTGCAACGATTTAGACGAAGGACTGAACGGGAAAATTTCATATTCGTTGATCAATGCGAATTCGACATTTAAAATCGATAATTTGAATGGACAAATTATTTTAAGGGCTTCGCTCGATAGAGAAACGGTCGCAAAGTACGAATTCGCAGTGATTGCGAAAGATTCTGGGATTCCGTCGCTCAGTGCGACTGCGCAAGTTGTTGTAGACATTCTAGACGAAAACGATTGTTCACCGCGATTCGAAAACCCCCCCGAATCAGCCACGTTACCGGAAGATACCGCGATCGGTACGAAAGTCCTACAATTCGTTGCCATCGACAACGACATCGGACTGAATGGCCATGTTGGATTTTTCCTCGCATCCGGTAATTTCCAAGAAACTTTTCGGATCGACGGTACGAGCGGTGTTTTGTATTTGGAAAAATCATTGGATTACGAAGCGACTCCGATTTACCATTTATCGGTCGTAGCGACCGATAACGGAAGTCCACGATTGAGTTCATCCATTACGGTCACAATCATCATTTCCGACGTAAACGACAACCCTCCAAATTTATCGAAAATGCCGGCAACACGAAAAATTCGCGAAGGAGTTTCGTTAAAGACATTCGTCGTCAATATGACTGCCGAAGATGCCGATTCGGGCATCAATGGCCAAATCCGATATTCAATCGCGAGTCAGGAGCCAGACGGCGGCCATTTTGCTATCGACGAAAACACGGGTGTCGTATACACTGTCCGAGACATCGACCGCGAATTCAGTCCAACCTTCCGACTCCGAATCGTCGCAACCGATCAGGCGTTACCTATCGACAAACGATTATCGGCCGAAAAAACCTTAACGATTTTCGTAGAGGACATCAACGACAACGCTCCGATATTCGTATCATTGGATTCGGCACTTGTCCCCGAAGATGCAGAAAAAGGATTCGTAGTCATGACACTCTCGGCCACCGATGCAGACGCCTACGAAAACGGCCAAGTCTCATACGAACTTTTACCCAATTTTTTATCGGACGGGAATGACATTTTTGCTGTCGACCGAGCGTCAGGTAACTTATACTTAAATCGGAGATTGGAAAAGCAAACGTTATACAACGTGAGTGTACGAGCAGTCGACGGAGCGATGCCTTCGAAACGTAAAACGAGCGAACGAACTTTATCCGTACTCAATTTACCAATTACCGATTATAAACGGCGATTACAATTCGAGCGATCCGAATATCGTGCGAGTGTAGCTGAAAACGAAACCGCAGGGACTCCGATATTAACTTTAGCCATCAAACAATTACCAGATGCGATCGGGTTGAATAAAATGAAATTTTTTATAACCGGAGTGAAATCATTCGGAAAAAATCAAAAACGATTATTTAACATCGATGCATCGAGTGGTGTTTTCACTACGGCTGCCGTTTTAGACCGTGATCATGGGGTTAGCGAATATGCAGTGGAAGTTTTAGCGGTCGGTGAGACGAGCGATGGACAATCGACCACGGCTAACACTAAAGTAGGTTTTTTCTTTTCATTTATTTTATATCTAAAAATCAAATTTATATAAATTAATAATATACAATGGGAAATTCAAATCGACCCATTTACATTTATTTCTCAATGGAAATATAATACATAATAATTATTAAGAAAATATAGGTTTATAGCCTTTGTAAATGATTTCGTGATGTTATAGCCCTTAATTTTGTTTAAATAAAAAATTTAACTTCCTAAATCATTAAATCATTAATTTCCATATTTCACATATATTAAAAAAATAAATTTTTTTTAAAAAATTATTTCCTTTAAAATTTTTCAAAATTTTCGAAAAATTAGCCTTAGGAGTTTGGCCTCTCACTTTTCCAAGTTCAATGGCTTTTCCTCTATCATAAATTCTCCGTTACAATGTACGAGCCCCGAGTACATAATAGATTGTTGACTAATACATTTACATAACGAAACATGTTAAGAAACATTAATCAAGAATTAAATTCAATTTAATTAATGCTTTTTTTAAATATTTAAATTCAAATATAAACATCCGCGAGTTTTTCCCATATTTAGTGCTTTTTAATCCAGGCCACACACCGAATAAAATTATCCTTATAAAATCTGTAAATCTATTTTAAAAAAACACAACAACTTTTTAGTTGTTTCGACCTTTGCCCTAGTTTCATTCGTGTAGGAAGTGAGATGGAACAAAAGGGTTAAAGAGGAGGTGTGGTCCACAATTATAGACTAAAACTTGATTATATTTTAGAAAATTTTATATTCAAACTAAATCTGTGACTTTTTGAGTCAAAAATGTGGGTAAAATGCAATTTATTATTTGTGTAATTGAATTGGAAAACATTTCCCATTGATTTCTCCCGAGTGACATTAGTCATCCAATTTAATCCCCCTATTTGTGTCCTTATGCTCCAATTTATCCCTCCCCTTTGCCCATTTCACCCTCTTTTTGTTATTTCCCCTTTAAATCATCCTTCTGCTTCTGTTCCCCTTTACCCTCGTCTATTGTACTTATTCTAATGTGTTCATGTATTGGAAAAGACCAATTACCAAGGATTTACAATTTTTTTCTTCATTTTCGTATTCGATTCTTGGAAGATTTCATATATCCATTTCTTACATCACTTTTTAATGGACTTAAGGTTTTGTAGTCTGTTAAAAAACCATAAAATTCGCCCCCTTTTGACCATAAAAGATATGACGGCCATTTGCTTTGGTGTGAACCGAAGAAAAATTTCTCGACTTAATAAATACAAAAAATGATTTTTAACTTTTACCCAATTAAGTGTAGTAATTTAATAAAAAAAATATACAAAAAAAATGTAAAACAACAATTTTTTTTTTATATTTAACATATGGTGCGCGGATGAAAAAAAAAACTCGATTTTTATTGTAGTAAATTTTTAAAAAAAAAATAAGTAAAAGAAGTTTTAACTTAGCCGTGGGCTTCGTTGCTCGACCAGTTTGTTCAGTTGAAGACTCCCCAGGGATTGTGGCTCATTAGCATTCTCAAACTTCTCTGCCCAACCCTGTTTTTTGAAGAAAAAAAAAATCCTCACCCCCATTCCCTCGTGTTCCTATGGACTCTGGGATCCACTCGAATACCGAAATTCGGGCATTAAATTAAAAAAATTAAAAACTGGGTTTTCCGATGTGATTTACTGTGGGAGTTAAAAGTTATAATTAAGTTAATGTCTTGTTAAACAAACTGGGAAAAAAAATTTAAAAAATGTGATGGTAGCGTGTTTGTATGAGGAAAAAGACAAAAGAGAGGCAATTACAATTAATGTATATTTCATTAAAAATTATTATAAAAATACTCGATTTTTTTTTAAAAATTAAATAATTTTTTTTTAAAAATTAATTTGATGTTTAAAATGCTTAAAATGGCTTTTAACTCATCGTTTCAAAGCCGACCTGTGGCCTTTGAGGTTAAACCAGGGACTTAAAAGTCGAGTAAATTATTAAATAAGAAATAATTATCTTGGAAAATTTGCATGGAAAAAGAATTTAAAAATTGTGTAAATCCATTTATTTTGTGCTTGAAATTGATAAATCGTGCAGAAGGAAGTGTGTCTTGTTTCTGCTTCCGGTTATCATTTGTTTTCAATCAAACTCGAGTTTTAAGTCTTCAAAATCATTCACGCATGAGATCATCAGTAGTAAAAAATGTTTTTCATCTTCCCGCTTACAATTTTAAAAAAAAAATATTAAAAGCTCGAAAAAAGCAAAAATAACTAATAAATTTATTCCAAATAAGTAATAAATTATTTAATTTTATAATTTTTAATACTTTTTTAAAAAAAATTCATTCACTTGTGACTCATGTTGTTCCCTCGAGTGGGCGATGGCATCTTAATGGCTAAAACAGCGCATGCGTGGTAGGTTTCGAAGAACCTCAGATTAAATGTTGCTCCTTCCTAATAACTGTCATTTACATGAGCCCATTCTTTATATCTTGATCTATTATTGCTAAAAACAACAATACTCTTGTTTATGGCGTGTTTAATGCAATAAAAAAAATGAAGAAAAAATAAATTTTTGAATAAATTTATTGGATCAGTTTGGTTATTTTGTATTATTTATTTTTATATTTTTTTAGGTTTGGGTTAAAGGTTAAGTGTTGACCTAAAGGTAATAAAAATACAAATGGTAGTCATAAAATTAATCATTAAAAATAATTCTTTTCTTTTTTATTGCTCTTAAAACCCTGACTAATTTCCTACCACTACATAATTCTCAAAACTCTACAATTAAGTGCCAACCATTTTAATTAACTTATAATTAAGTCCATTGATATTACTTACATATAAATATGTATATATTCATAATATATAATGCCAAGGCCAAAAAGGTCAAATCTGAAATTTTTCAAAATGCACCTTTTAACCCCACTCCAATTGCCATCACCTGCCATTATAACCTCCTTCAATCCACAAGTAAAACCATCACATTTAGTAACCAACCCCCCTCTGTTTCATCTGTCACTTTGACTACGTATAATAACATTATTTTGTAACAAGTTTATTGTACACTTGCACAGCTATTTCTGCATTCCTGCATAATCAAAATCCTCTGGCCAAATTCAAGAAAATTTCCAAATTACATGCTCAAACTGAAAATCCTTCGTTGACGACCGCTCTTTTAATCCTATCGGTTTTTTTTTTTTTAAAAAAAAAGGTGTGTTAATCTCTTGACCAGATTTATGACCTTTCAGTAGAGACACGGTCGCTTTTCTCTTGTCGAGGGGCGGGAAACTGATTTGGGGCCACCTGTGCCTATACTTTTACCTGTGGCCTTTTCAACCGGACTGAGTTGAGTCTTTGGGGGATTCTCACAGTTTTTCCCCTCGTCTTTTGTTCGGGATTTTAAGGTGGATTGTATTGTTGGAACTTGCTCGTTTATTTACGCTCTTTCTCCATTCCTCCTCTGTTTCCCCTCCTACTCGTTTAACTTCTTTCATTTCTGGTGATCGTTTAACCAGAAAGAGCAATTAATTTAAAAGAAAAGTCATTATTTTAGGATTTTAAATTCCTTGAAAAGTTGTAATTTTTTTTAAAAAATTCATGAAAAACATTTTTTCCAGGATTTGTAAAATTTTAAAAAATATTATTATTTTTTTAAAATAAAAAACCAGTTTAATGCTGTTAACTTAGGGTAAATAAACCTATTCGAAATGTAAAATTTTATATTTAATTTCGAAATTAGCAGTTTTTTAACGTTTTAAATATTCTCGTCACGAATTGTTTTTGATTGTGATTTGTATTGTACTTGAAACCTGTCACAGAATTTTACTTTTTTTCAGTAGAAATTGTAGAGATCCAGTAGCGTGAGGAATTTTAATGGCTTATATTCGCCTGGTTACTCAAAAATGACCCTCCTCAGCTTAATTCCCACACAAGAAAAAAGCCCAAATTTTCACTTCATTCCACATTTTTCCTCATGAATCCAATCAAAAATAATTTCTTCATGAAATTATAATTTCTCCCATAAATAATCCATCGCATATAAATCGGATCGAAATAAAAAAATATATTTCTAATCTTTCAAACTTTACTTTCTAATCATCAACCATAATAAAAACCTCTACATTTTAATTCATGACCTTATAATCCTATTAAACACGTGTATAATTTACGATCTTATTTACACATTCCCCACTCTTTATTTTCAACGCATTTTTCGCATCTCCCAATCGTAAATGTCCAAACAAACAACCATATAATTTCCTTTTTAAAATATAATATTTGAGTTAAGCAAAACGATAACACCATTTGTAAATGATTTATATAACATCATTTTCCTAGACAAACACACTTTTTAAGCTCATTTTATTCAATAAGCAAAATTAGTAACTCATTTGTGGTTAAGATAACGACTTTCAAAGGCTTTTAGATATTTAATAGTTTCGTTTTACCCGAACAAGGTCGGTTATGAGGAGTCGTAAAATCATTTTGCCATCAGAAATAAAAAAAAAAATTTAACCAGTGAAACCAGTTTTTAAGATGGGAGGGCTCTGCATTAAATTATGCAATTTATTGCTGATAATGCAGCTTTTTTAGAGTTCATTGGGAGTATTGGCTATGGCAGTAGGTATAACTCGTTGTGAATAACTAATAAAAATCAAATAGTACCAAGGTCAAATCGAGTTGAACGACTCGAACCCAAACATTTATTGGGTCGTCGTATTTCCTATGGGGCGAAAAACAATACTAAAAGTGATAGCCATTCAACTTGGTGTGCAACAAGTTGCACTCGGTGCATACGAACGATAAGAATCTAAACACATGTCGTCGAGGAACACGCAGTCGCATATAAAACGGTGTTTGACGGTTTGAAGCCAGAGGCGGAGGAGTGAATCCATGTTTAACCCTCTCCTTACTATTCTTCTCCACCCCATTTTATCTGCGGTTCATCGCATCTACAATTTTTCTTGCGTATCCCGCGGCCAATCGAATCAAAAGAAGCTTCAATTTATTCATTTTTTTTTTTTAAATTTAAATTAGAAAAGCTATTTTTTGCATTGTTTATACGACATTTCGAGTATTTCTCACGAGATTGAATGATAAGACACCGCTTTTATCCCTTACCGGAACTGGTTCTCGTTTGTGAAAGTTTTATTGCAGCTTGCGACGTAAACAAATTCAATAGTGAATTAAATGATTAAAAGAGTCAAAAGGTGAATTTGTTTATTAAATCTAAAGTGAAATCATTCAATTTGTAGTTTGGGAGTGCCTTACAAATGATATTTTTTCAAACTGATTTTGACCACAGAGGGAGAAATGAATAGAAAAGGATGGAAAGTGAAAGTTGTTATTATTTTGGATGTTGAAAAAAATATTTGTGTGTAATTTCAGTGAAATGGTTGTATACTGGGTCCTTTGAGCTTTGCAGTTACTGAAATATGACCGTAATAATAACAGTGGTTTTGTGAAAGGGCATATTAGAGGGAGGTTATAACATAAAAACTTACGATAAAGAAATAATGTCGAAATCCAATGACAAAAGACTCGAAATAAACGGAAAATAACTAATGTTTAAGGCCCTTTTCAGCTATTGTAAATGCCATAAAAACAGCCCGCCAACTCGACAAAGAAGTTGGCAAATTCCTCGCTTTTTAATAGGTCAATAAAGTAAATTTAATCTTAACGAATGGTGTAATCTAAATAAAGATAAGAAAGAAGGAAAAAAATAATTTTACACATTTTAATTTTTGATTTATATCTCGATTGTATAAACAAATCATGGGATTATTATGGCGACGTATTTAATACGTTTAATTCGTATGCGAGGGGCATAGGACGTGGGGGAAATGTTAAGTATTTTACATAAAATTATAAAAAAAAGTATTGCGCTTGAAATTTAACTTTGAAAGACAAAAAAATTATAAAAATGAACTTCAAGTGTCTTATTAAAAAAAAAAAATTTTCTAAATTTTTTTTTTTTGTGAGTTGTTTAAAAATTTCTTAAAAGTGACACATCATTTCTCAAAAACAAAATCGGATGCCCACAGGCCTGAGATTAGAGACTTGTTCAGTGGGTAGACAATAGAAGTTCGCTTTTTTCGTGAAAATAAAATGTTAAAAATCGTTCCCACGGATTCGACTTAATTTTGTAAAAAAAAATCCAAAAACTTCAACTTTGAACCATGAAAAAAAAAGAATTTCTAAGAACTGACATTTATATGATAAAATCCACACCTGCCATAGTTTTGAAACGATGCATGAAAAACGTGTCAGATGGAATAAAATAAAAAAAAATATCAAAATTTCCCAACTCCAAAATAAATTTTTTTGTTACCCTCTCACTTTGCTTTATATAAATTTTTTTTCTCTTTTTCTTATCGTGGCGCCATTCGTCTCCCACTTTAGACAACCCCCATTAGTTTTATTAATTGAAACAGGCCTCCGCCTAAGATAAACTGGTCATGTTTTTAAGCGGGACGTTTTCTTGCTCTCCCCTGTTTTCGCTTGTTAAAGGGATGTTTTTAATTCAACACAAATCATTGCGTGTTATCAACCGACCTGTATATGATCGCATCCCTCGATATAAAAATTCAAAACGGCTCATCTCGTCCCAATTTAGAAAATTTTAATTAATTTATGTTAGCTTTTGTAGTGGTTTGTTTAAAAGTATGTAAATAAAACATTAGTGATCGTGAGTTTAAAAGCGGTAATTAGTGAATCGATTTGAAAATAAGGTATAATTGCTTTAAATAATAACTATTATTTTTCCCCGATTCACTGAAGTGACTGGAGAGCTCAGAAACGAGAAAAATATCTCAACCCCAAATTCCTCTTTTAAAATCTAATCCCCCATCGTAAATTGACTATTCACCAACATTCTATAGGTTCTTTTCAACCCGTATTTTCGGTTTAAGCTCGATTTTAACTCACTTCACCTTTAAAACTGTGAAGAAAATATTCCAAAAATTTAAAAATATTTTTCTTGTTTTTCTAAAGGTTTTTCTGACTGTTTTGGACAAAAACGACAGTCCGCCAGTGTTCGGTAACTCTTCGTCATTTTATCTCATATCCGAAGATGTTCCGATAGGATATTTAGTCGCTGAAATCCGAGCGAAAGATCCAGATACGACGGGATTTATCAGTTACCGATTGATCTCCGGTGGGAAAGGGAAATTTAAAATCGATGTATCGAATGCGAAAATTACAGTAAATCAACCGTTGGATCGTGAATTACAAAGCGATTACGAATTAACTGTCGAAGCCAACGATGGAGTTCAAAGCGACGTGCGGGTGATTCATGTGCGAATTACAGATGTCAACGACAACCCTCCGATATTTGAAAAACAAGTTTATTCGTTCGATGTGTCGGAAGATTCACCGAGAGGTGCCAAAGTCGGACAAATTAAGGCGAATGATGCGGATGAAGGCGGTAATTCGCGCGTCACTTATTCAGTCGTATCCGATTGGGGATCCGAAATTTTCTCGCTGAATCCCGACCTGGGAGTGTTCACTTTGACGTCTTTGCTCGACTACGAAAAGGTAAGAAAAATTTTAATTAATAATTTTTCGGGTTTTTAAAGGATACGAAATTCATTTATGGCCTCAGGTCGGTTTGAACCGGATTTGGTCATAAGGTGCTGGAGTTTTGTGCTGTCTCAACATATTATGCAGATGAGCAAACATTTCACTCTGTTTTATACTTTTCCAATATCTTTTAAGAAAAATTTTACCCAAAAAATTAAATTTATATTTTTTTAATTAATGCGAAATTATTTAACGCTTTTGTCATCTTTTTTTTTTTGGATTTTTTGAATTTTTAAAATTTTTTTCAAATAGAAATATTTAGAAAGGAATTCTACTAATTTATTTTGTTATTTTTTTTTAAACAAAATTCTTAGCAAGCTTTTACTAATGGGTTTTAAAAACCTCTTTGTGCATTACACAAAGGGCATCTAACTCTTTGATGGCAACCGCAGTAGCTTTCAAGTGGTGACTTAAGAATAAAAATAAGGTTAAAGTTCATGGTAAAGTTGTCACGGTTTATTAAACTTTATACGTTAACTATCTGAAATAATAAAAATTCAAAGAATTCAATTAAAGTTGATAGAAATGTAGTAGTATAACATTGAAATCTACACTATCAAATAAATAAATATACATAATCCTAAAATCCAGGCCATAATCCAACCATAAGTCCAAATTCAATTCAAACTGATCCAAACTAAGCCTTAAATACCCAACAAATCCACCAAAACATGTCTAAAATTTATTAAATAAACATATACGAACTGTCAATTACGTAATAAATATTCATCATTGAAATAAGCTTAAAACATGAGCTAAAAAAATATTTAAAGATTGAAAAGGGAGCAAAAGTGATAGCGGAGGGAAAAAAGAAAATAAAATTGGTTCGAAACCAACCTTATAATTTGCTTTAATTCTTTAGGAGGGGCGATGGGCACAGGCTAAAGGGCCTCAATAAGCAGCTTTGAAATAGGTCCATACACCCCTTAACATCCCAGATGATGGATCTAAAGATAAGATGATATTTATCCAGCAAATTTATAACATTTGGGTGGTTCGAGTGAATTTTTATTGATTTTCTGTTCTCATTTTATAATCAAAATTTACCTTTTGAAATTTGCATATTAAAGTTTTAAAAAATTATTTAAAAAGAATTTCTAAATGTGATTAATCACTTCTAAATAATTGAATATCGTGTTTCGTATCCAGAAAAGAAAGAAAAAAGCGAATGGTTATTGATTACTAACGTCATTTTGAGTAGTAAGAAAAGTTAATCAACTTCTTATTCAAATGTAACCCCCACCCTCTAATTAAGGTTAGCCCTTGGCCCTTGAGGTTGAAGGACAAAGCGATTCACGTAATGACTAAATTGGTGGCGAATAATTGGCGGCCACGTTAAAACAACAATTTGCAATGACTTAGATGCAGATGAAAGCCAACAAGACATATCTTGATGCTGATTTCATAATTTCAGTTCCCTTTTTAATTTCCAATTCCTAAGGGCTTTGTAATGAGCATTGGTGTGAAAATGCATTTAACTCTAATTTTCATGGTATTAAGAATAATAAATTTGAAAAGTAATTGACCTCTCTGATTGTAATTTCACCTTCTCGGTTTTCAGAGTAGAGAAATTCAGATTTACGATTATTTTTATTTCAAATAATAGATGCGGCATTATGTGTTCGTTATCCAAGCTCAGGATACTCAAGAGCCGACTTTATCATCGACGGTTACGGTATATTTTAACGTGATTGACGTCAACGATAATGCGCCTTTGTTCGATCCGATGAGTTACAGTAAAGAGGTGTTTGAAAATGTCACCAAAGGCACTGATATATTGACTGTCGTGGCCACCGATCAAGACAGTGGTATTTAAAATATAAAATCAAAATCAAACCTTCGATTAAATTTTATTTATTTTAGATGATAACGGACGAATTGTATATTCGTTGGACAAAGCAATTAAAGACGAGCCTTTTACGATTTCGACGGACGGGACAATCTCGACCACTGCGGCTTTGGATCGCGAATTAAAGTCGTTTTATAATTTAGTCGTCGTTGCCGAAGATCAAGCACTGTCCACTGAAGAACGATTATCTAGTATGGTGCAAGTTAATATTATCGTAAGGGATGTAAACGACAACGCGCCTGAATTTGTAACTCCGAATGCAACGGCGGTTATGGAAGGTGCAGCACTTAATGCTGTTATTATGGCCGTTAAGGCCATCGATAGAGACGAGGGAAGAAATTCCTACATTGAATATAACTTACTTCAGGTATGTATATAAATCTATAGGATGTTAAGTTGAAGTTGTAATTCAATTTATAAGATTTTTTTGCGATATCTCTATTGTCTTTAAAATTATTTTGAAAATGCAATTAATTAGAAATGTCTAGACAACACTAATTTATGACCAGATGTTGTTTGGGGATTTGTCAAGAAAATTTCTCTCAAGGCAATTTCTGTACCGAACACCTGTTCATAGTGACATTGTTGTTTTTTCAATGAAAACTATTGTAAATAATAATTAAAATGTAACAATTAATGCATTATAATTTTTTTTAAGGTTGGCCCGCACGAAAGTAAATTCGTTCTTGGTCCTGTCGACGGTTTGCTTCGAGTGAATGGAAAATTGGACCGAGAAACTTGCACCAATTACTCGCTTCGAATAGTAGCCAGGGATCGCGGGACTCCAACGTTGTCCTCAATGACGACATTAACTGTTAACATTTTAGACGAGAATGATAACACTCCCGAATTTTCATCTCAAGAATATTCGGCTCTAATTTCGGAAAATGTGAGTGTTGGAACGAGTGCGGTTCAAGTTACAGCCACCGATCGAGATCAAGGACCTAATGGCCGGATACGGTATTCGATCGTAGCAGGCGATCGGAATAGGAATTTCATCGTTGCTGAAGATTCGGGTGTAATTCGTGTCGCGAAGCAACTCGATTACGAAACTAAAAACGTTTATGTTTTGACGCTGCAAGCTGAAGACGGTGGAAACGATGCTAGACACGACAGTGCTACTGTCACCATTTCCATCAGTGACGTCAACGATAGTCCGCCAATGTTTCTCGATTCCCCGTACGAAGTTGCTATCATGGAAAACGTCTCTGAATTTCCATTCTTGCTCGTGGCAGTCAATGCCAAAGATAACGATGCTCCACCGAATAACCAAATCCAATATTTCATAAAAGATGGTGATAACAGTATTTTTACGATCAACGGTACTAGTGGCGATATTTTCGTTACCAAAGTTTTGGACCGCGAGAAGAGAAGCAATTACGAAATAAGCGTCGTCGCAATGGATTCTGGTAAGTGAATTATATCAAATTGAGAAAAAGGTTATTCCCATTTTTCAATAAGCAGAATTTATTTGGGTCAATATGCAAATGTGGTTTGTTTACAATGCATCAGGTCATGTTTGCTATGACATTTGAACCCAGCTTGAAGGTTAACCAATCTAAATGGTGACATGTTGCCATGCAATGTCAAGGGCGATGAAGTTTCATCTTCACTTTAATTTTACGAAAAAAATTCAAAAACTATGAGGTGCCATATGAATGTTTAAGCGAAACATTCGAGTGTTTTTTTGTACATGCATTGGGGATGGGTAAATGTTAAATGTTGGAAATACAAGTGTATGATCAATTTCCTTAACCTTGAATGACTAAGTTAAAAAAAACGAACCACTCAACCACAACTTTTCATTTACCTTTTCATTTCAAGTCGCAAAACTAACAAGGAGTGCAAATAATCCAAGTGCTACTTGAAGGGAGCGAGAACAAACGTTTACTTTTCCTTTTACCAAAAAGAATTTTTTTGATTGCCATATAAAATTTTCTATTTTGAAACTAAATAAATTTCAAATAAATAAAATTTTATTATAACAATTGTTCTATACTAAATTAAGTTTTGAAAAAATTAGATTTTGCTAAATGTTTATGGGAAATTCCCTGTTTGTGGTCAGCCATTGGCAATGATCAAAAAGACAATAAAAATATGATAAAATGGAAATTGTCGAGTCATCGAGTTTATGGGAAAAAATGTAGGCGTAAAATGAGGTTTGAAAAAAAATTTTTTTTTTGACAAACTCCTTAAATTTTTTTTCTTTCAAATTCTTTCTCTTGAGCACTGCATAGGGGCCTTAGGGATTTGAAGTGGGGGCGGGACCAATTTTAAAATTCAGCCCCAGTTCAGGGACGTCTGCATCCAACAATTTCAAATTTAATGATAGTCTTGATGGTTTGTATAAAGAAAATGCCAACTCTTATTCTCACATATTAATAGGTTGACACTGTGCAATTTGAGGTTGGACTCAAGAATTTACTCTGTATGATATTTTTTGGATTCATTTAAGTGTTAGTGAACAAATTATGCATACTAAAGAAACATCAACTTGGTGGTAAAATGATGATTACATACTATTAAATAATGATAATATAAAAATTTTTATCACATTTTCCTAGTTTCCATACGCACGAATATATGCCAATTATTAATTGGCGTGAGATAATTCGTTGTAAGAATTCAATTAACGAGATTTCATTATTAATAGGAATGGGAATGGGGTTGGCAATTAGAACGCAACAAAATAATTAAAAATTAACAATTAAAACGCTATGAGACTAATATTAAAATAGGAAATTAATAAACGATTTGGACTTAAATAATCACTGAAACTGGGAATTGAAAACAACTAATTAAAATTAAAATTTATACAAATTTATAAAATTTATATCTAAATTCAAAATTATGTGCTACTCCGAATCATTTATCTCATTTCCTTTTCTGCCAAGTTCATTGGAGGAAAAAGCAAACACACCTAGCGAGTTAAGCCTTTCCTCCTATCTGTGGACAAGTATTAATTAGCAATGAAAAAAACATAAACTGAATCTGTCGATTGCAAATGAGGCGAATAAAAAAAAATAAAAGTATATTTACGATTACGTATTTTTAAAGTTATAGGGAATTAAATTTAATAATTAACAATTTCTATTAATTTTAATAATTAAAAGGTGTTCTAACCATAGATTTTAAAACATTTTTTTCCCCAAAACATTTGAATGAATATCTTTGTCGTGATAAATGATGGTGTCACCAAATGAGGAAAAACGATCAAGCGGCATGGAATTCGGTGTGACTAAGGGTGGACTAAGTTAAGAACCAACTTTCACTCCTGATTAATGACGGCTCTTCTTAACGTTTTTTTTTTTTCAAATATAAATAAAAAAAATTTAATTGCGAGAATTTCAAGATTTGAATTCAACGTCGGTTTATATTAATCATTTCATTAAAAAAATTTGAAAAGGAAAAATATTTTTTTCTAGGAAAAAATGTTTTTTAAGATTTATACAAGTTTTGCACTGGTAAATTTTCTAGGGGTTGTGTTCTCCAAGGCCAATGTTGGATAATGGTCTTTTAATCATGGGTGTGATGACCTGCCTTTAGCACTTTTGAAGTTAATCCACTCCCTCCCGCAGCAACACGCCAGTTCTAATGAATTAAGCCTCGTTTGCTGCCTTGCCGAGTCATCTTAAAATATTTTATTACGTTTTCTATCATTTTTTCTGTCTTTGACAAGTATCTAAGTTTAAGTGAAAGGAGTGGACCAAATTTATTTAGATCGACATGAACTTTCTATTCCGAATTAATTCCGATTAAATGAATTACTTTCAATTGGGTCATTTTTTATTACATTAAACTTCAATTTTATTCGATCGTGTCGAAGAAATAAATTTTGTCAGCAGTCAAGGCTAACACGAAAAGCAATTAAAAAGTTTAATTTTAACCAACAATGAGTTAAGTAATAGTGAAATTGGAATTCCAGGTCACCATTGTTTTTCTAAATATTTATCTCATTTGGTTTTCATGATTTTGCTCAAACGAATAGCTAATTTAATATCAATATTAAAAGAGGTTAATCGACATTCAAATACAGCTTGTGACTTGATTCCGAACGGGGAAAAAATGTAGTTAAATGCAATGTTTATTATTAGTCTAGGAAATTTTGCTTATTAAACTTTAGGGCTTATCTATGATTACATATTAACATGTGAGTAAACATCACTTTGCTTTAATATATTAGGCAAATCCTTTTTCTTAGGAAATTCCAGCTGAATTATAGTGATGTTCGCAATATTTATGTATTTTTAATTTATGATTTAAGACAGTGAACGAAAATTTTTTTGGCAGATAATCCTTGGCTCTGGCCTTGCATAAGTTGTGCATACGTGGCGTATGAGCACCGCACCCTTGGCAAGGCTGCATGTGTCATTATGATAGATGAACTGACAAAATAATTTAA
Organism: Henia vesuviana; assembly: GCA_034696185.1. Lineage (NCBI taxonomy): Eukaryota > Metazoa > Arthropoda > Chilopoda > Geophilomorpha > Dignathodontidae > Henia > Henia vesuviana. The sequence continues at coordinate 8,355 of JAQFZU010000363.1, read as the reverse complement.
AACGAATTAGAATTTGCGGTCGAAAAACTATTTAATGAAAATTAAGTTTCCAGTTTTACTTGTTGAACTAATGAGATTGGGAAAATAAAGTTGGAAATTGGGAATTAGTTTGAAAAGTGATTTGTTAATTTTTAAGATTCAAGCAATTTCCTGATAAGTTGCCGGGTGCTTGACCGCTAATAAATCAAAGCAAAATGAGCATAAATCTTAATTTGCTGACAGCATTTAGATCTTACTGGGAAAATACACAGGTAGAGATTATGCGATATATCGCTTTACACACATACAAACATTTGGATTTAATGATGTGTTGAAAAGAGATAAATTCTGAACGCTTAGCGACATATTTAATTAATTTTTTCATGTTTTTTTCTAGGATTTCCAAGACTTACGGGAATGGGTTTAGTGAGGATTACTATTGAAGATGTAAACGATTGTGATCCAGTTTTTGAAAAAAAGAATTACATTGCAAATATTGTGGAAAATTCTCCTCCATCAGCAATTATTCGTGTATCAGCCAGTGATATGGACATCGGGCTTAATTCATTGATAAAGTAAAATTTAGTTATTATTATACATACAATTTCACGAACTATTATTCTTTATTATTTCAGATATACTCTTGAGAACGATAATAACGGTGCATTCGATGTTGACTCCGTAACTGGCGTTGTCACAACTCGCCGAACCCTCGACCATGAATTACAAAATAAATACGAATTATTGGTGATTGCGAGTGATTCCAGTTTAACGAATCCTCGACAGACATCGGCGTCATTGATAGTTATTGTTGATGATGTTAATGACAATGCACCACATTTTGATCGACACTCGTACACAGTATTTGTACCAGATGGACTCGCCAAAGGAAATTTCGTGTTTGGGGCAACTGCGCAAGATCTCGATTCCGGTGATAACGGACGGTTGTCATACACTTTGGGTGGTTCGGATGCCGATAAATTTATCATCAATTCTGAGACGGGAGTAATCAAAACAAAAACCATTCTTTCTGGTTTGGATAATTTGTATAAACTTCAAATAACCGCATCCGATAACGGGAAACCTTCGCTTGTTGAAAAGATAGACGTTGCAATTCGCTTGCAACGTGCAAAGAATTTTCCAGAATTTAAAACGAATTTCCAAAACAAGTTTGTTTTGCCAGAAGGAGTGAGTGATCAGATTGTAACAACCATAAGCGCAATGTCACCTAAACTTAGTCCGAAGAACCTTGTTCGATACAGAATTGTTGGAGGAAACACTGGAAATGTATTTTCAATAGACGAACTTTTGGGAGAAATTCGAGTCAAAGGATTATTGGACTACGAATCAATGGCTAATTACGAAATATGGATCGAAGCTCGAGATGTAGATTTGATGACATCGGTTCAATCTCTAATAATTAACATTACAGACATCAATGATAATGCACCAATATTTGAGCGAGATATTTACAACGTCACCATCATGGAAGAGGAATTGCCTCCTTTGCATGTGGTCAGCATAAAAGCCACAGATGCTGACAGTGGGAACAATGGGAAATTCACATATCGAATGGGAAGAGATTTCGAGACTGGTAGTGCATTTTCAATAGATTCCATTTCTGGGGAAATCTTGACAAATTCGAAATTGGACCGTGAAGAAATGGAGTTTCACACATTAATTATCGAAGCTGTTGATCAAGGAAATCCGCCGAAAACTGGATCTGCAACAATTCTCGTAACTCTGTTGGATAAAAATGACAATCCACCAAGATTCACACGATTGTTTAGTGCGAATGTGACGGAAAATTCAAAAATAGGGACTTTTGTTGTACAAGTCACGTCTTCGGACCGTGATTCGGCAGTAAATGGAAATGCCGTTTACAGTTTTACCGAAAACCCAGGCCAGAAATTCAACATCGATCCTGTGAGTGGCAACGTAACAGTAGCCGGAAACATTGACCGAGAAGTGGCCGACGAATACATACTCAAGGTTTCGGCCGTGGATGGTTCGTGGCGAGCCGAAACACCATTGTCAATCACGATCCAAGATGTCAACGACAATTCTCCAAAATGTGAAAAAAGCGATTATACTTTCACATTCCCTGAGCAACAAAGAAGCATCACATTCGTTGGCAGAGTTTCTGCAACCGACCAAGATAAGCCTGGACCAAATTCGTATATATCATATTCCTTTAAACATCAGTCGGATGCTTTTGAAATCGATCCATCTACTGGCGACATATTCAGCAAATCCATAATAGAACTGATTAATAATTCTCCAGAAAACCAATTCAGCTTAATAGTGGCTGCAAGTGATCGTGGAAAACCATCGTTGCACACCGAATGTCCAGTTGTAATCAAGATAATCAAAGACAACAAATCACCACCACAATTTAAATCAAATAATATTATCACACCCATATCATCTACAGCATCACCTGGAACAAAATTAATGCAAATTGAAGTTTATAATAAATCAGATGTTGATACTAATTCAATTGTGGAAATAAAAATTGCTGGCGGTAATGGATCGGAATATTTTAATATCGATAAATTGACTGGATTCTTAACCTTGATATCACCATTAACCCACAATGAAGGAAAATGGTACAGACTTATTGTTCAAGCTGAAGATAATGGTATGCCCCGATTAAAAGCAAACACAACAGTTACTGTAGTGGTTACCGAAGAAAATATATATGCTCCCATATTCAATACTGTGAGTTACCAAGTAGTAATTTCTGAAAATGAAAAAGTGAATTCAACCATAGTAGTCATAAAAGCAACTGACCAAGATCGAGGTTTAAACGGCGAAGTCAGTTACAGAATCGTTGATAATAAAGACAAAAAAGTATTTGATATAGATCAGCACACTGGTGCTGTAAGAATTGTAAAAAGTTTGGATTACGAGGTTGCGCAATATTATAATCTGAATGTAACGGCTAAGGATGGAGGATTTGTATCAAAATCTTCATATGCAGTTATTTCTGTAGTCGTTACAGACGTTAATGACAATCCACCGGTGTTTACACAGGAGTCATACATTGGTTTTGTGACTGAAAATTCGGAACCTGAAGTCACAATTTTGTCTGTCAATGCTAGAGATTCCGATTCAGGAAGAAATGCTGTTGTTTTGTACAGTATCACTGGTGGAGATGGTAAAGCCCGGTTTACAATTGATATGCAAAAAGGTGCCATAGCGGCTAAGACGAGTTTAGATTACGAAGAAAAATCTGTATATCATCTGGATATCATGGCAACGAATCCAGACTCAGTACAATACACCTCAACTAAAGTCACCATTCGCTTAAAAAGCGTGAATGAATTCTTTCCGAGATTTGTCGGTCCAACTTTTCACTTCACCGTCAGCGAGACTGCATCTATGGGAACGTCAATTGGTAGCGTTCTTGCTACTGATGATGACAAGGGACCGGATGGCGAAATTGAATACATTACAATTGGACCTAATTCCGACAAAGGATTTAAGGTCGATCTCCATTCGGGAGCTATTCGTGTTACTAGACCATTGGATAATGATCGACAGTCGAGAATTACGTTTATGGTGATAGCAAAAAATAAAGGCCCAATTAGAGGAAACGATATCGACCAAGCACGCGTTACCGTCACTATTCAAGATGGCAATGATCCACCAGTATTTAGAAAATCAATTTATCAAGTTATATTATCGGAAGACGTGCCTATTGGTTATTCAGTGACCAATGTTGATGCATCGGATGACAATTTCAACCCAAGCAATAATCAATTCATATACTCCATTATATTTGGTAATGTTGGGTCTGTATTTGAAATGAATTCTAACACCGGAATCATAATTACAACTAAAAAACTGGACCGGGAGATGAAATCATCTTACAATTTAACAATTGGAGCAACTGATCAAGGAATTCCACCTCAGACTGGAACGACATTTGTTATTATTTTAGTCGAAGATGTCAATGATAATCCACCATTTCTCGCTGATAATAATTTGATCGGGTCCGTATCTGAAAATAGACCACCTGGTACTATGGTAATGGTACTCAAAGCCAGTGATTTGGATTCTGCTAAGAATGGACCACCATTCATTTATACCATAAACGAAGATGCAGATGCGAGTTCTTTTACAGTGGATTCTACTACCGGAGTAGTATTGACGACCACAACATTTGATAGAGAAACAACTCAACAATTGTCTTTCCATGTTGAAGTCTCCGATTCAGGCAAACCACCACTGAAACAAACATTTGTCGTCAGCGTGATTGTCGCCGATGAAAACGATAGCCCAAGTAGCCCGAGAAATGCTACTGTTTTAGTCAGAGGAATGGATAATGTTATTTATAAGACCGGGATAGCTAATCTTCATCCTCTAGATCTCGATACGATAAACGATTATCAATGTTCTGTGGTCAACGAAGTCAAAGGCTTTTCTATTAATGAGAAATGCAATTTGCTTTCAAATTTATTGATTAACAACACCAAACAAAGGATAATTGTCAGAGCCAACGATGGAAAACATCAAACAGTAACATCAACATATCACATCCGCATTACAACTTTCAGCAACATCACAATCAACCATTTTTTAAATATCCAAATTGGCAACTTCACTTCCACCGAGTTTGTAAGACACAAATATTGGACATTTGTTAACACGCTCTCACAAATTCTTGGCTCATACGGATACCATGGGAGTTTAAATGGGATTAATCAACACAAAAACAATACGCATTTGTTTGTCACGGCTCAAAGAAACTCAAAAATGGTGGTGACGAAAAAAGAATTAATGGAAGTACTCAAAAGAAATGAAGAATTATTGCAAAAAGCAGTTGGCACTGATCAAATAATAATTGGCTATAAACCATGTTTAGATTCACCATGTTTGAATGAAGGACAGTGTAGTGATGATATTCTAATGTATAATACTCTATCGTCAGTGGATACACCCGAGTTAATAGTGACAACACCGACGATGGTCCATGAATACATTTGTAAATGTCAGATTAGATTCAAAGGAATGAAATGCGAGGAAAAACTTGATCCCTGCATGCCAAATCCATGTCATAAAGGAAGCAGCTGCATTTCCAAAGGTCAAGAATTCGAATGCAAATGTGCCAGTAACAGACAAGGATATTTATGCGAGGAAGAGAGAACAGATGTTTGTATATGTATGAACGGTGGAACTTGCCAATATTTAGAAGGTGTGCAACCCTTTTGCATTTGTCAACCTGGTTTTCAAGGACTCAAATGTCAGAGCATTGCTGGAAATTGTTTGCCAAATCCATGTGCAAATGGTGGGACCTGTTTTTGGCTTCAGCCAGGATTTAAATGCGATTGTCCACAAGGATATTTCGGGCCCCGTTGCGAATATTCGTCGAAAGGATTCGGACAAATGTCATTCATGGCTTTTCCACCATTGCCTCAAATGGTCAATGACATCGTGGTCACGTTTTCAACTTTGCAACAATCTGGACTAATTATGTATTCTTATGGGACCCAGATAGGAGGTCGATCAGATTTTCTTGCTTTAGAATTAGTAGGAAGTCGTGTGAAGTTTTCAATGGCAACTGCAAGATCTATCAATGCAGTTTCATTGGTCGTCAATAAAAAAATTGAATCAGGAAAATGGTACCGAGCAGTTGTGACTCTGGAAAGCAAAGTGTTGTCATTGACAGTCACTAGATGTCAAGACAACGGGGTCAATTGCCAAGACTGTCTTCCTGGAAATGTGAAATGTTCGCGAGAAATTTTGATTTATCCTGGAGTTTTTAATTTTAATAATGAACTTGTATATGTCGGGGGCGTGAGGAATGCGGAAGCAATAGTGGAGAGACCAGGGCAAGTTTTGACGGATGATTTTGTTGGATGTCTGCAAAGTGTTTTAGTCAATGGAAGACATTTTGATTTGAATCAACCGTTGGCCTCTTCAGGGATTTCGGATACGTGTTCAAGATTGTCGTGTAAAGGCGATTCATGCAGCATAAACTCGATTTGTTCAAATGGATTGGTTGCGATGGATTGTGCAGATGGTAAATATAAACTGTGAACAAAAATAAAATAATCCTTTTGTAATTTTATTATGATTTTTAGCTTTTGATACGTTTTCGTTAAGTGGTGGAACTTATGTCGAATTAGAAGCTACAGAACTTTACAGAAGATACCAATTATTACCTTATTTTTATCAAGGAAGTAAAAATAGAAGAAATAAAAGACACAACAAAGAAACCTCACAGTGGCTTAGTTTGCAGTTCCATACGCTTAAAAACAGTGGACTTGTTTTACATGCAGTATCAAAATTAGAATTTACCCTTTTAGAGGTATGTAAATTCTTTTGTTGTGTAGTCTTGGAAATTATTTTAAATTTATCTTGATCTTTCAGATTCGTGATGGGTGTGTTGTTTATACATCCAGCTCTGAGTTTAACCATAGGACGAACATTTCATTTCCCAATGTCATTGTGAGCGACGGTGAATGGCACAACGTGACGTTGATTCGTCGAAGCAACATCGTGTCGATCAGGATTGACAACACCGAGAAAACGGTGAATTCCAGCAGATTTCACAACTTTTTGGACCCCTATCTAGCTAAATTGTATGTTGGTGGAACATCAGACAATTTCATAAATCGCAACGAGGCCATTAGTGTTTTTGATGGATGCGTGTCAACCCTTGTAATAAATGGCGAAGTGCAAGTTTTAGACAAATCTGGAGGTCTCTTTCGGCCAATGATTCACGGCAAACTTCTTCGTGGATGCATGGCAGCGATTCAAAGTCAAGAACAACCTAGCACTGATCCCTTGAGCGTTGGAGTAACCTTGGTCATCATATTTTTTGTCATATTAATGATAGCTATTTTAGTCAGCTTCATTATCTACAGAAGACGTAAACTGCATAGAGATAAAATGGGAGGAAATCCACCACCCCATCACATAAAACCAAATGGCACCACTTTACTCCAATCGCTCAATGACAATCACTGGACCAACCATCAAGATGGTAGTTATGGTGGAGTAGAAAATGGCGAACTCAACACCGATGAAATAATACGAAACCACAACAGCCACGAAATAAAGAAACCTCGCGACAGAGATATACCTCAGAGACCCGACATAATAGAGCGTGAAATCATCAACAAATCCCCAGCATTCACATCATATAGAGCAGATGAATGTGCACTACTGGCTGATAACAGGAACAACAACAATAATGTATTGAGTGATTTAGAGGCTCCCGAGCATTATGATTTAGAAAATGCAAGTAGCATAGCACCTTCCGACATCGATATTGTTTATCATTATAGAGGATATAGAGATGGTAATGTGCGTAAGTACAAAACTAACACTCACATTCCAAATTTCCACAAACACAATCATCATCAATTTCAATCAGTTGCCAGAACATGTATTGCAAGGACAAGTCCCCAGAGTCATTTAATGAATCAATCGCCAAATATCAGGGAAAGCCCTAGTGTGTTGAAAATGCAAATGACAACACCATTAGCACGTTTAAGTCCGTCCAGCGAACTTTCTCAGCAGACACCTCGGATTTTGACTCTGCATGACATCAGTGGTAGACCATTACAATCAGCATTGCAAAGGGTGAATGGAGTCGCAAACTCAGAGAGAAGTTTAAACAGTCCAGTTAGCCAATTGAGTCAAAGCACTGGAAGTATGCAAGGGATTATGAGAAAAGACAAAAAGATGTTACGTCACAATGTGACGGCAAGTATCGGTTTAACAGCTGAGGAAATCGATAGATTAAACACCAGGCCGAGAAATTCTAGTTTGGTTAGCACGCTCGATGCTGTTTCCTCATCCAGTGACGAAGAAGGAAATTCAGTAGGAAAAAATAAAATGGCAGAATTGCTCGAAACCAATACTGAATTATTGGAAGGTCAGGATTCGTCAAGTGATGAGAGTGGAAATGATTCTTTCACTTGTTCGGAGTTTGAGTATGACAATAATTATGAGAGAATTGTTCCAAGATGTGGGGTTGTCGGAAGTGGAACTGATTTAGGGCCTGGAAATATGATTTTTTCCAAATTGGCTGAAGAAAATGAGGAGGATGACAATGACGATGATGATGAAGCAAGGTCAACAAAAAATTTTAATGGATTTGACTCTTTTCATGGTTCGTTAAGTACTTTAGTTGCATCTGATGATGATATGTCTTACAAACTTTCGAATCGTTCAGATCATCATCTGGGGTGGCATTATTTACTTAACTGGGGACCAAATTTTGAAAATTTAGTTGGAGTGTTTAAGGATATTGCTGAATTGCCCGATGTGTCAACTGTAAAAAGTAACAAATGCAATGAAGAATATTTGTAAAAAGTTTTAGTGCCAAAGACATTAGTTTTTAACTCATAATTTTGATAC
>JAQFZU010000362.1:0-29335 GCA_034696185.1 Henia vesuviana | reverse complement strand
CCGATATGGGCCGAACGGCCGCAATCGGTGTCGCAGTCATAGGTGCGGCGGGAGGCGCGGAAGGTGGCGGTGGACGAACTGGAGCGGCGGCCGGGGGTGGAGCAGCAGGCGGTGGAGGTGCTGCCTTCGGAGGTGCTGCTTTAGGAGGCGGCGGTGCCGCAGCAGGTGCCGCTGCCGGTTTCGGTTTCGGTGCAGCCCCTTTAAAAATCAAAAATAAAATCATTTTAATAACCAACTCCAACAAATCCTTTAAATATCATTTTACCACCGGTCGCACCAACTTTCATCTTAAAAATAGCTTGACCCGGTTTGACGGTGGTGCCATCTGGTACTAACAGTTCCTCAATAACCCCAGCAGCCGGAGAAGTAACGGGGATCGACGTCTAAATCCAAAAAGAAAGAGAGAAATAAATAACTTGACATTTAAAACAGGATATTGAAATGAAATATCACTTAATGAACACCAATTATAAACTAATTTGCGTAAAACGAAAATTACAGGATAAAATTCAACACCTACAAAATTTTTTATATTCTTAAAACCGTTAACAGACTTTCTTTGCCGCTATTACTTAGCTATCATATATCAAACGAAGGAGTGCGACCAGGTGTTTTCGAGTAGGACAGATGTTACCGAAGAAAAGAAGCGTGTCTAAGAAAAACATCTGTTCTTTCAATAGCTCGAGACCGTATAGGGTACATACACCGTTATATAAAAGCTTTTTCTTATCAATCCCACCACTGCCCCAATCCCTATATCAATTCCCTTAAAATATAAATACAACGTACATCACCTTTAAATTACCAATAAATGAAATTAAAAAAATTCTCCCCCCCTCGACTAAATGATGGTTTAGGTCAACCCATTTGCAGACTGCTTACATTTTAAGATATCATCATTCTTTTGGGTGTGGACACACAGTTGCACATAATGTAATTATTAATACAATATCTCGTGACAACTATCCAGGGACGAATTTCCCCAGCAAATATAAAATATTAAAAAAATAAAGATAGAGAGAGAGACAGAGAAAAAAAAAAGTCTCTAATACGTAACTATATCCAAATAAGCTAAACTCTTGTTGAACCCTGTTGAAATCGATACACGCATCTTATCCCCACTCACACTACGGTCCGAGCGAACTCGTAAACTAATCAAAAAACATAACCGAATGAAAATGGACTTGGTCGTAATTAAGTTTCCTTCTATTTTTCATATTATTTGACAGCTGCGACCAGCCTTTTCCTTTCTTCGCCATTCACTCACAGCATAATAATAATAATAATGATGGAGGGAAAATAGGGTTTTTAATTTCTAGAAATTATTATTTGAAAGGTCAGTTCAAAGATTCGAAATAAAAGTGTTTATGGGGTAGTTTAAGCGTGGCACTTTACATATACACGCGCTCACGTCTTATCACGAGTCGGGTGCGTTCAATGCATAGCGAGTTGGTCTCCTAAACCCCTTATTCATTAATTAAAGTTATAACGCACTGCTAATTAAAAGATCCGACTTATCTCGCTCGTGGTCTCTGACAGATAAATGGCGGCGCACAGGCCGCTGATAAATTGCCAGCTTTGTACGATTCGGTAGAAGGCCTGACACGACGTTGGGAATATTGTTGCCTGATTTACAGGTAAAACTGCGCTGTTAATTTGCGTACAGTGCCCGAGCTTTATAATATTTGCGTGCTCGTACTGGACTAGGGGGCTGCTTCTCGGACAATTACGCGAGCCTTCTCCGCTATAATAAAAGAAGTAATTAAGCAAGTTGCAAACTTGCCGGGGATTTTCATATTTTCTTCAAATTACGACCGATATTAAAATAAAATTTACAATCTGCACGTGCCACACGCAACTCTTACGTCCACCAAGAATGGTGTGATAAAACGAGTCGCAACTCAACACTCGATGAATAGAAATCTAAGAAAAGTCTGATTTATGCACATTCCCCTACTTTTAAAATCCCTTTAAAGTTGCAAACGAGTTGCAAATTACACTTACTTTATCCGTTTCGATCTCGGCCACGACGTCGTCTTCTTTCACCGCATCGCCAGCGGCTGAAAAATAAATTTATTTATTATTTTATACATTGAAAGGATCAAAAACAAACTCTTGGCACTTATGAAATAAAGCAAAAAAAAAAAAAAAAGGCAATCTTTTCTTTTTATGTTTCATTCGTAGTGTGTCAACTTTCATTTTATCCACGCCGTTATATCAACATCTGCGCAACTAAAATGTCCCTCGGAGTGACTCGTAATCCAATTTCTGCGCAGTTATAAAAATTTAACCGCAAAGACTAAGTCAGCGGCCATCTGCAGAAAGTCCCTCAGAAACCCATCCCTCCAAAGTTATCACTCGCTAATCACAGAAACAGAAGCGTTGGAAAAAAAGCACTTAAGAGGTCGTAGTTAATCGCAATTTAGTACACTTAACCCTTTTAACACTTTTATTAGTTGAATTGAATTTTTTTATTATTTTATAATAATAATAATTACTGCGAATGAATTTCGAGGTGTTGCGAACGCATTAGTTTGGTTAAATCCTCGTCAGTTTTAGCAAATGGCATATAATGATCCGGTTGTAAATGCAACCTCGAAGTGTATATTGAGTGTAGCAATGGAAACTGGGATACGCTACTTGGTTGAAGCTGTTGGATTACTGGTTTGCTCGTCTAATCCCCTCCCCCTCTTTGATTAGTGGTCTTTGCTGCTCGGTTTCACCGCTCGCATTATTCTAACGTGTTACGTTATAAGTAGCGAAGAATGATTACTGGGGGGTAAAGAGTCAATTGTGTAAATCTATTAATCTATCAATATCAAGGTTTTAGAATAAATATTTTAGACTCGATATTTAAAATATAAAATTTTAAAGTGAGTTGGATTTTATGAATATTTTTCAATTTTGGCAATTGTTAGAAAATGGCCGATTTGCTCTCTCAACCTTTGCCATTGCCATCATCACCCACACTGTACAGTTCGCACTCAATAGCAGCTGTTCGGATCCGTAATTGTATCAATTACGCGAAGCGTCACTTAGACTCATTCAAATTGGTGGCAAAATTATTGACATTATCTGAGGTCAAACATATCGATTTGAATTTTATAATTGCCAATCGCGTCCAATAAATAATTTTAAAAATCGATTTAATAAAAAAAAATTCAATTTTTAAGTTTTTTAAATTTTTATTACCTTTTTCCCATTTGATATCGCCTTCGGTGACTGATTCGGCGAACGGTGGCACATTCACTGTCCTCAAGTCTTGCCCTGAAATTAAAAAAGTTTTATTTTTTTTTTTAAATAATTTGGTCATTTTTAGACCCGAAGCACTTTGACCATTAAAAAAATGTTTAATTTAAAAAATTCTTTTAAAAGTATTCGAAAATTTATTTATTATTTATAAAAAAAAAAAAAAAAATTTAAATATACTTACATTGCCTAGAGGTTACATGGAACTTGCGGTTTTTATGAAGATTGGAGAAATTACTAAACAATTCGTCGCTACTGAAAATTAAAAAATAAATAAAAAAAATTAATTAAATTTAAAAATTAAAATAAACTTTCAAAAAGTCTTAAAACGAATTCAAGACATCAAATAATAGAATTCCAACGATTCCCCCCGCAAATTCGAATCGCAGTGACGAACAAAAGGAATCCGATATGAAATTCACGCAAGAATGGTCATTTTTCAAACGTGTCATCATTAATCTTGAGAATTTACATTATTCTCAGGTATCTAGGGTCGTGTTTTGAGGCTAATATACTCAAAACCGTTTCAACTTTTCAAAGAATGTAAAATGTTGTCGAATTTATTTCCACTGCTTAAATGGAATTGCAAAACTTATTTCCGTTGCATCGCATTCTTAAAATTGTTTCTCTTTCCTGTGTACATTCAAGAAATAATAGGTATTGATAACATTCGTCCAAATTCGCAAACTTATTGTGTATCATCACAAAAGCTTTTCTCGTCCCAAACTAATCGCATTTTTTTAAATACGAAAAGAAAGAAAAAAAACAATTTATTAAATGTCACACTCACAACTATCGTTTTCTGGAATTAAAAAAAATTCTTTTATACAAAATTCTACCTTTTTTCTAATCCAAATAAACTTCGAGATGCACAATTCGAATCTTGATGTTGATGGCCTGCGAATTAAAAATTTAATTAATTCATTTAATTAAACCAAATTTAATAATTATTATATTTTACCTGCTACACTTAATCGTCTTATAAAAACGGTTTGTCCTATCTAAAAAATAAAATATAAATAAATTAAAAAAAATTGCTCTTTGAATTAATTTTCTTAAATTTCATAATTTAATCTTCAATAGATTCGGTTACCCAAAACATTACGTAAGGAATAATTAAATCTCGTAGGAATTAAATATAGAACAATTCGCATGCCCCAATTGGCTCGCTTCGTATTTATCTAACGCTGATGTAAGATGAACATTGTAATAATCCAACATTAAATACATCACTCTTAAAACCCCACCTATTTCTGCTAACTAAATAAAATTAATTGCATCATTTATCCTTCACGGTCTCATCGGGCTTAGGCTTAACAAATTCCCCCACTCTTCGGCCGAAACCACGGGACTGCTAACGGTGATAGGTCTCGGTCAAGAAGTTGCTCGCTTTTAATCGACTTCAATTTTTACCTTAAATTCATTGCTGACATGTTGCATATAATATCGGCTAGCATTTCGGGATAGGGATCGCGTTAGAGAAATGATCATGGCCGCCATTGAGTTGAGACGGGAAAGATTTGCGCATGCTCACAAATTAAACTCCATCTTGCTCCGCGACTTTCGCTCACTTCAATTACGTCATTCGTTATGATGCGAGTTCGTTGGCACATGTTGATCTTGTGACGTCATAAGGTAACCGTATCGAAGAAGTCTTTAGCTCGCGAAAATAAAGATAGCTTTAAACGTGGCTTGGCTCGTTGTAGCCTGTCTATATACAACACGGCAGCTTCTCTGTAGTAGTTTTGAGCGCCTCGAGTTTGATCGACCGTACTTGGCTCGGAAAGAGTTGGAAATGCAAGGTTAGTATTCGTTGTTTAATTCGTTAGTGATTTAATTGTAAAATTGGGGATTTTTTTAATTAAGATTTTCACCTAAGAAATCGTAAGGTGTTAATAATTTCGATCAGATAAAAGTGAAAGAAAAAATTATCGTCATTAATAATCTAAATAAAAGGATGTTCGTTTTTGCGTTTTATTATTTGTTTTTTTATTAAATTTAATTTTATCTTTTTTTTTTAGATTTTTTGTTTTGTCTTTTTGTTATAGTAAATTGTCTGGAAAAATATTCTTTATTCGTATTGTTCTGGTTTTGTCAGTCGGTTTTGTTAAATGTTTATTAAATATTTATTTTGAGTCGTTTAATTCAGTTGAGTGTAACAAAAAAGGAAAAAAGGGTTTGGGAAAAATATGTAAATCCATTTTCTTTTGTCAAAATCTTGATGCAAATCATCGCTAAATGAGCACGCGATGTTATTTTATTGTTGCAAGAAAAACTTTTTTCGTTGTTGTCATTTTTATTTTGTTTGATTTTTATTTTTATTTTTATTTTTATTTAAAAAAAAAGTGAAGAAAAATTTATGCGTCTTAATTTTTTTTTTTAATTATGTAAATTTTTTTTAATTAATTTTTTAGTATTTTTTTTATTTTTTTAAATTTTTTTTATTGATTTGTTTTACATTTTTATTTAAAAAAAAAAAATTAATTGTGAAAGTCACACTTGTGTTTAATAATGGGTTTGGAGAAGAGGAAACTCTTTGAAAGTCATAAATAACATAAATTTTCAAATTTTTCAATAGCTTTTTTATTTAAAAAACAAAAAAACATGTTTGAGTAACAGTCGTGTTGCAAAGGTAAATGTCACATCCGGTATATTAAACTACTCGCAACTTGCTAAAATGGCGCTTCCCACTAACGAGACAAGGACGACGACATTAACGAGCAGCTCGGTCGCTAGCCTCTCGCACCATGTTCAACACCCAATTTTAAAAAACCCAACCAAAACGAAATAATAACATTTCCTTCACCATTTAATTCGTTTAAACTCAAATTCCCTCCACCCAAAACAACCCCTTAAATAAAAACGATTAAATTCTTAAAATTGCATTACTTTTTTCCCGCTAGACCCCGTTGGAGAGTAGCGACCGCAATAAATAGATGCATTTAAACCATAACATCCGGGCCTTTCCTCTACTTTCTCATACAGGAACTCGCGACTCGTTTGCTCTTTCCAGGTGGCCCCAGAGCGAGGCTAATCGCCAGTATCGTCTGCCCGTGAACGTCTTCTCTTCTTTGTTGCTCCTTGATGCCATTGAACCAGAAGAATTCGCCACCGAGACATCGAAGTAACGCAGGCACGAGGTGAGCGCCAAAACACGCTTTTCCCACTCGGAACCCACGCACTCCCTCTACCTCATGTCGCTGCACACTATTTAAACGGCAAAAAGCTTCGATTCACATCCATTCGGAGCGATTCTTAGCGGCGAAATTCACTCGGGTTTGTTATCGTTGTATCGGGCGTGTGAATTGCGCTCGACCGGTCGCGAAAAAAAATTATTGGTTAATTTTATTTTTTCGTTAATACATATCGTTTGTCGCGTGGGTGGGGTGGGGGTGGGTTATAATGCGGTTGATGAAAAAGTGTGGAATTGTTGTTGTGTTTGTAACGAAGTGATGGCGATGCCAAGTTGGGCGATGGTTGCCTTTGGTGACCGCGTTATATTTACTGCTAAAATGACATTATTCTCTACGTCTCTCGCTGGGAGGTTATCGCTCATCGCTAGTAAATAATCTTCGACGTTTATTACTCAATTTTTCGGGATGATAATAGAGTATAATTGGTGTTAATTGACTTTTGTTTAAACATTACGTCTTCGGTTTATTAATGGATCGATCGAGATTAAGAATTTTCGTTTTTATTATTGGGTTTTTGAAAATTTTTTTTTTTGTTTTCATACTTTTCGAGTTCTTTTTATTTCTTCGTGCAATGGTGGAAGAAAGTTTAGTTTTGGTGGTTTTTGAAGATTTTTTTTTTTGGGAAATGATTGAATTTTAATGGAATTAAGTGCAAACATTTAAGAAATGTTAGTGGTGTGTAGCAAAAGGAATTATGTTTTTGCTTTTGAATTGCTCACGCTTACGTCATAATCAATAACTTAGATCTTTTAAGTGGATAAACATGCAAAGGTTGGATAAAGATAGATCTTTTTAAATATACATTTTTTCAGGAAAAGAGTAAACTGATCGAATTTTAAAAGTCAAAACATTACATAAATATTATTATTTCAACTTACCTTCGGTATTCTTACTTAAATTGATTCGTGTGGTAAATTTATTATTAATAATCCACGTATAAAAGTTTTAAGTAAATAAGCGACGAACGAATTAAATATATAAAAAAATAATAATACGAAAATAAAATTGTCGTGCGCACTTTTTATTGAGGTGGAAAGATGAATCACATCTGCCATCGAGTCACGAAGACGATTGACTCAAGTTTTTCATCTCATTTAAAAA
The DNA here is from genome assembly GCA_034696185.1 of Henia vesuviana. Taxonomy (NCBI): domain Eukaryota; kingdom Metazoa; phylum Arthropoda; class Chilopoda; order Geophilomorpha; family Dignathodontidae; genus Henia; species Henia vesuviana. The sequence goes on along the minus strand of JAQFZU010000362.1, from coordinate 21,791 downwards.
AAATTTTTTTTTTTTTTTAATTTATTAATTTGTAAAAATTATAAATTTTTTTCAATGTTGAAAGTAAATTTAGTTATTTTTGGTTGTTGTTTGGATTTTATTATTGGCGGACTCGATGCATTGTAAATTGTATTAGGATAAAAGAAGTGAGAGCCATTTTGAGTTTTTTCTTGTTAAGCAAACAAAAGATTCCTTTTGTCCCGGTGATATACCTGCGCATGTGCATCTTGGTTAATCCATGTCCCATTCGAGGGGTGTTTAGTTCGACTTGTCCATTCATAGAGCTCGATTCTGAATCTGATGATTACTAACGTATTGATTGCGCCCTTTTTCTGACGCTTTTTCTTTTCTTATTTATTTTTCTTTTTTTTTTTGTTTGTTTTTTTTTAAAAAAAAAATCATGTTTAGGGGTTTGATAAAAGTATAATTGTAAATTTGATTTTTATTTTATTTAGAGACCGTGACTGAAGGGATTTTTTTTGTGTTTATTTATTTATCGAATATTTTTTTTTTTTACATAAAAGTGAAATTGAGCTGAGGTTAGGAGTTGATTTGTAAAGAAAAGGGTTTCGTTTGCCGATTTATGTTGGGGTGTGGTGGCCATTTTTAATTGAAGATGTTGATTAATATGCAAATTATACGCAATATTCATTTCACAAGATGCTTCGAGGGGTTGTGTGAGTATTGGGTGACTGATATAAAAATCAATGCAATATTTTTCTTAAAAAATTCTTATTTTATTTTTTTTAATTTTTTTTTAATTTAAAAATCCTAAAAATAATATTTAAAAAAAAATTATATATTTCCTTGAAAGAAATATGATCTTACATTAGTCTATATTAAAAATGCATATTTGGAGCGTATTTAGCTTAATTTATTGTGAAATTGTGCAGGTGGTACCAGCCATTTTGATTAATTTCCATCATTTGGCCCTAACACGCAACCATTTTGTTCTTTCCACTTGATTAGCAAATTCAAAGGAACTCAACTTTATCGATCCGCATTCGGAGAGGGATTTTTCAACAACTCACTAATGACTGGACAACATTCGAAATGCCACCATTTCGTATGCATTTGCCAATTTTCTTGAGATGTCCAATACCGCTGGGAGATAGGGTGGGGGTAAATATAGTAGTGGGTGGAAGAGAAAGAATGGGTCTCTCTCTAAGCCTCTTTCTCTCCCCCCCTGTTGCCTCTTTTTCCACTGACTCCTTTGTCTGTGGGGTGGAATAAAAATTAAAAGGATGGGGGATGAAAGAATATTAAGGTGGTGGTCTTAGTCATCCATTATGTGTGTGCAACGATGAATCATCTCATTCTTGCTTCTCCCTCGCAAGAACAAAATGACCGCCATATTGTAAGTGACTCACTTAATGATTAAGGTGACTTAGAGGTGAGCATTTAATGGCCAAGAAAATGTGGTCAAAGTCGATTTTTTTTAAAAGTTAATTTTTTGCTGATTTTTAATGAAGTTTGAAACGATTTCTTGAAAAATTTAAGAATTTTTCTGATGATTAAATAAGGATTTTTGATCTCTCTCAAAGCTGGACTTGACAATGGGGCATCTGTTGTAAGGAAGGGAGAGTCTTGTGGGGGCTCCAGATGGTATTCCCTCGATCGACCAACACATCACCTCCCTCTGCTACGGGGGTAACCAAGCAGAACCCCTACACCATCCTAAAAACCCCTACAAAGTTGACTCACTGCCTGCTGCTGTGTCTCAAGATGCAAGTCGAGATGCAAATCCCTAGTTTAGTAGGGCGCGTGTGCGAATAAATTATGGGTATGGGGTTTATTGTAATAAATCTACTTTCTCTCTTTACTTTATTATTTCCTAAGATGGCAAGATTTTTTTTTTTTTTTTTTTTTAATTTGAAAAATTTCTTTTCTTCATGCAAAGTGTCGTGCGTGAAATGGAGTGACGTGACGCACTCAATTTCCCAGTTACATTAGACTCACTAGAAAATTTTTTTTTTATCTCTTTATTTCCTTGGAATTATTTCTTTTTCCTATTGATTATTATTTTAATTTTTTTTTACATATTTTCTAAGGATTTTATTTTAATAGGAATTTCTACGAGTGTTGCAGGTGGTTATTTTTGCTTACATTTACTCGCAATTATACTATAAATACTATTTGAAAATTTATTCCACAAGAAATTTCACTTGTTCGTAATTTAAATATGATAATTTTATCCAGATATCGCACAGATGGTTTTTTTTTTAATAGAAATTATTATTTTTTCTAAGTTTTATTTTTTTTTATTTTAAAAAAAAAATTAAGAAATTAAGTTTTAACACTTTTGAATAATTTGGATGCTCGTAATTGGATCAATTGTAATTTGCTCGGTTTATATCGAAAACACTTTAGCGGCTTCTTTTATTAATATATACACACCAAACCTGTTTATTTTGAGGTTTTCTAACTTTAATTAATTCAAGTTGAAGATTCAAACGTTTAATTGTAAAAATTTTTAATTTTATTAAAATTTAAATTAATTTAATAAAAGTTGTTTTAAGTGTTAATGTCTTGAGTTTTGGGGATTGTGGGATAGGGTTGTCGGGGAGGGAGGGTGGTATACGAATGAGGAATTTGTTCATTTGAGTGTCTTTTGAGTCACGATGATGGCTGCTGTGGTCTCATTTAATTTGTTCTAGGAATTTGGGGAATTCAAAATGGTGGACTGCCAAGTTTTCTTAATTTGACAATACGCCCACGATAAGAGACCACATTTGCATTCTGGGGCAACAATATGAGTTAAGCCCCAAGTTTTAAGTGGAATTGGAATTTTCGAATTTTTCCTCCGAACCAATTTTTTTTTATTATTATTTATTTATTCGCGTCGCGAACAACTTTTAATTTTAAGACCCCATTCGTTATTACTTTTTTACATAATATTATTAATTTATTAAAAATTAAAAATGACTTTTAATTATTACATTGTTTTTTAATTTTTTTTTTCTTTAGAAAAATATTATTTTTATCTTTTTTTCATTATGCGCAATTCGCGCGTCCACTTTGGTGATTAAAATGCAAATGCGATCGTACATTTTGTTCGTCGGCCATTTTGACTCCAGGTGGATCCATTTCCTGGCCTCATCATCAACCCTTCCAACCCTAATTATTTACAACCAGGAAGGAACTTAAGTAACGATGTTTGCATGGATTTCCTAAGGAAATTCCATTCTCATTTCCTTATGGGTGCCCGTATACACTTTGTCCAAATACCCGAATCCAAAAACAATTTCTTCAAATTTTACTTATTATTTTTACTTTACAACTTGCCCCAATTTTCCCTACATTCATCCCTTTACCCCCAGAAACACCTCTTCTTTAATAACCTTATGATGGAGCAATTAGGAAGGAAACTGTCCATGATAAAACAGTTGGAAATTTGTTGTAACCACACCCTCTTTTACAAAATTACTCTTGGGATGGTGTCAGCTACCAAAAAATTACGTAATAAGAAGTTGGACAAAAGTTGTGTTTTTAAAAAAAATTCCCTTATCGATAGTATCAATCATCTTCAACAAACTCGTAGTATTATTATTTGTATTCGTGTCTATTTATTAAATGAAACTAAATAAGAAACTTCCTGGTCGGCAATTGGTGAATGAGTTTTAGTCCTTATGCATTGCGTTTGTCCTATTTTTAATTAAACTCCTTTTTCGCTTCAGTATCGATCGCTTTAACTAAATTTAACCATCAGGTCGATTTCGATGCAATTTATGGATATCGGTGATTATTTTAGGGTTCTTTAACTAATCGACCTTGATCATTGTTATTATCGAATTTAAAATTCTCATAAAATTGGGTTTTAGTGGGCGACTAAAAAATTTTTATTAATTTAATTTTTTAAAAAAAATCTTTTTTAGTTGCACAAGATGTTGAAGTTAAGGTCGTAATAGCAGATGTTGTGCCGTATGAGAACCACCTGCAAGACTTTAATCTTGGTAAAGCATTGAGTTAGAGAGAGAGTAATTCGAAATTGGGTTGCGTAAATTTTCAAGTTTCGACTTGAACTTTTGACTTGAGTTAGTTTGTTTCTAAACACGCCAACATTGTTTGATGTTAATTTGGTTAGTCTCTTAAGCTGGTGTTGAAAATTGGAGGAATTAAGCCTCTTCCACACAATTGATCCGAGTAATTAATTGGATTGAAACCCCTCTGGAGGCTACAGATAACAACACATGCATGTCATTATTGCAACAACATCACTCGGCTTCATTTTATGGACTCAAACGGACCAAAAGGGTTAAGGGCTGGTTTAATAATGAGTTAAAGGGGTTGAAACGGTTGGAATTCTAGAAATTCCAGGAGTCGTTAAGTCGGTCTTAAATCGTGCGGTCAGGTAATGCTCGAAAGTAGGCACCGACTTGAAATGCCTCGCAGTTGCGGCCGATGTTATTGTCTTTCTTTTAAACGATTTTAAAGTTAAAACGTCAATCATTTTCGCTCGCACAATTTGAGATAATATTATCGAAGTGTTTTTTATTTATTTTTATTTTTTTGCTTGATAATTATATATTAGGAGCAAAATCAATTTGATGTCGTGCGATATCATCAATTTAAACAAATCAACAATATTATCAGTAAAACAAATAACTGTGCAATGACATTAGTCACAAACCGCACTTTATTATTGCAAATAATATTTTTTTAAAAAAAAAATGTTTTAGAAAGCAGGAAAAAAAGAGGTAGGAATTTTGTACATTTTGAGTTTATGGCAGTTTGAGGACGGCTTAATTCATTTTTGTGTGAGTCAGTGGACAAGTCGTTGGCAAAGTGCACCACACCCTAAAGGGTTTAATTCTTCCTCGTTCTACCAACTTTGTGCCGAGAGATGGGCATTTGCGTCGATCGATTCGGTTTGCAACTAAGTTTTGCGATTGGTAAAATATGCGAAAAGTAAATGCAATGAACTATGCATAGCTAATATAGAGGTTTGTGATCGGATTAGTAAATGCGTTCGATACATATTTTATCATGTTAAATAATCAATTTTAACTCGGTATCATTGAAAGTATTGAATTTGCTTATATTCGGTCCAAATATGGGGGTTTTTAATTTTGTTCGTCTTTAAATTCGACTCTGGAGGCCATGCAAATGTTTTCTACCTCACATTTGTAATTCAAAGTGTTGCGGATTGTTTCAATCTGTAGCTCCTGATTGGAAAATCAGTTACAAATTAACGAGAAAATGAAAATAAAAAGTTTTCCGACTTCGGTTTAAAAGTCACTCGAGTATCACATTTTGAATCGATTGGATAAATATATTGATAGCGATAATATTGCAATAATTATTTAAAGGAACATGTGATTTAAACAATGATTTGCAAACACCTTATCTATTAAGTTTGCGCAATCTTAAGTGCAATGAAAAATAACAATTGATAGATGAGTGTAAAAAATGGGAGTTGGAGGAAATACATTTTATTTGTTTATTTATAATTTCATATTGCCAAATTCCAAATTACTATTTCCTCAGTCAAGGGTTGTGAATGGATGAGTAGGTAAATTATAAGGTGGGATTTAAGAATTTTTTTTTCAAATTATACTCAAAAAGTAATTTTCAATTTGATTGAAGAGTTATGGGATATGAAATCAAAAATTAATTAATTAATTAATTAAATAATTAAATAATTAATTAATGTGGCAATGTCATTTATAACTGGGTACAATTATATAATAAAATAATATTTTTAGGCTCTTAAAATTTACAAAAATCATGTTAATTGATTTGAAGAAAACAATAATGGCAATAAGTTAATGAATATTCTACTGATCCAGACATACCAACAATTGTTACTTATTGTTGCCGTTCTATTATTAAACACGAACTTTGAGATATTATCTGCTTAATGGACTCGAGTCAGTAAACTTAAAACGATTTTTTTTTTATTTCTTCAAATTCAATTAGAACAAGTTTAATTTCGAAACGTAATTTTATTATTGTTTAAATATGTTTTTTATCTCAAGATTAAAAAATTTTATCAATAAGAAATTTGTCCTTTCAAATTGTTTTTCTTTACCTATTGTATCTCTTTTTATCAATCCTTTGTATAAAGTTTCGTTTAGATATCGAAAAAGAGCATTTCGTCATTCATTCAATTTAGAAATGAAAATGTAAATAGTAATTAGGGGCTTTTAAGTTTTTTAGTATATTTTTCCATATTGTAGCAGGTGTTAGTGTTTCCTTCCCGTGTGCTCCGTGCACGACGGGCGTCTGAGTAATTTTCTTCATTAACATGCAGCTGCATTGTACAAAGGAGGCAGCCATCTTGAAAACGGAAATAGAAAAATATAATAGAGCGTATGGCGTGAATTATGGATATTTTTTAAAAATAAATTTTATAAAATTAAAAAAAAAAATATTGCGAAACAAAGCGAATTGTTGCGCAAAGGAGGAAATTGCATGAATTTTCTATTAATTCCTACGTGAAATAGGGTTACGCACTGTTTTTGACATTCGATCGAATTGGAAATTGAAAAATACTTTTAGAGGGGAAGGAGGTGGAAAATGAATTTTATTGGGTCCCGTGTTTCACTTTGCATTTGACGTTTATGTGCGTTTCATCGATTTCGTACGTTGAATGCAATTAGAATCTACTTTGCGCTCCATTTAAGACGAATGAATTATGAGAAATGAACGTTTATGCGATTATCTCTGTTTCCTTTGCCGAGCATTAAGTCATGCGCAGCCTGAATGCATCCGATTATTAAGTGACTTTATCTCGATCTAAGAGACGAGAAGAATGACCCTAGTGTCACGAGTTATGCGATAATTGTTTTTAGCGATAACATCATCGAAATGACTTTTTATTTTGTTTCCATTTTATTTATTTATTGCTTCGATTAATAGCCGAATTTCGGGTCTTAAGAGTAACCATCTGCCGTTGTTTTCATTCTTGGATGCGTCCGATATTATCACGTGGTCTGTGACGATCACGCATGCGTACTTCCGTCACCTGCTTAAGAATATGTCGAAAAAAGTCCGAAAACGAGTGCGATAATCGATAATTATTGTCTCATTTAATAATTTCTATTTTTTTTTTAAATTTGGACTTACCAAGTTGCATCATATGATTAGGCTTTAAATATACATGAGAAATGAAAATGAGCGATTATCAGTTTTGATAGGAAATTTTTTGTCACGATAATAATTTAAGATTTTTTTTAAAAATTATTAAAAGTATGAAGTCACATTTTTAAATTAAAGTTGCGATTGAATAACGTGAGGACGAGACGAAATTGTAAGCCAAGTGTGTAATCGAAGACAAGTTTTCCTGCTCTAAATCGGACACTCTTAAGGTGATCTTAAGTGCAATTTGATCAGTGACGTCATCCCTGGTTTCTCAGACAATAGCTTTTGCCTCATTTTCGATATCGTTTGGTAAACATTCGATAACAACTCACACTTAGGAACTTGTCGCCGAAGGAGTTGCTACAGGCTCGATTAGTAATTCTTAACTATTTCTATTTTATTACCTTTTCTTCCTGGTAAGTTTATAACATTTTATGTTTTTATTAATTTTAATAATTTTCATTTAAATAAGATCGATGACATAGTAATTATTCATTAGCATTATTTAAAACGATATAAATTTATTTTAAAATAATATTTGAAAAGTATTTTTAAAAAGCGATAAAAGTTTTAATACTTAGTTATGGTTTCGGTTAAATAATTAATTTTAATTAAAGTAATTAAGTGTCTGCTTAAAATTGAATGTGGGGCGTTTATAAATTTTCTAAAAGGTAACTAACTTGAATTATGTATAGTGTTTAATCATTCGTAATTTCCATGCATTTTAACACCCGTCACTCAAACTGCAGAAAATTTTATTTTTTTAAAAAATTGTCATTGATTTAATACATCTCAAGACCTGAAACTGAAGAAGGAGGAAAAGTTGAGTGAATAATTAATTCCCATAATTAATCCAATTTTGCGAGTTTTCTTGAGCTAATTAACACTCCTAATTAGCATCTACTAAAGACATCATATTCAGTTTTCCTGACAAGTTTATTTCAAAGTTTCCTATTATTTTTTCCTCAAAAAAATTTTTCTTTTTTTTAAATAAAACACCTGATAAAATTCACAAACTGTGTTGGGACTATTCTTTAAAAAATTTTATATAACGAATAAACAAGGTCGGGAAAGACGAACATGTTTGGCTTCAATTTTCATTTGACAATTGGTATCGAGTATCAGTTTTCCTTCGATTCAGGGTCTTTGGAGAGTTTTATAAAATATAATTTTCCGAAAAGTAAATGATGATGTTAGGATAAGTTCGAAACGAGTTGAGGAAAGTCAATGATCTCATTTCTTAAGCTGTGGGTGTGTTTTTGGTTCCTCTACCATCTGCGCAGGTGTTTCTTAGGCTCTTGTCGTTAAGGTGGATGATCCTGGCTAGAAAAACAACGCCATTAATGCGCACAAGGAAACCAGGACAACAGATGGTTTCGCCTTTTGTCTATCAATCTGCAGAGTCGTCTCTCGTCTTTGCTACAGGAAGTTGGGACACTTGTTCTTTTGTTTGTAATCAATTGATGAAGAATTTCACGTGCGATGTTTGTTTTTTTTGAAAATGTAATAAAATTTTTTTAAAATATTTTTTTTTTTTTTTTTTGGAGATGGTAAATTGAAATTTAGTGGAGCCATCTGGTGATGGCCGAGATAAAGAATCGATTTTTAAGTTTCGATTTAATTTTAGCTGAGAATTTCTGGGAAAAAATTCATCATCGATAACAAACGGTTACTTCAATTGTGAGTCATTTATTTGAAATCAAAATTTTTTCCCGTAAGAAAATAAAAGGGATCTACAATACCAACAACTGTTCCGTGAAATTATAAATAATTTTTAAAATAATTTTATCGACAAATTAAAATGGACGGTGGAGATACGGTTACAGAATGTTGTGACGTATGCGGTCTAAACGGAAGTGGGCTTCGGTATGTCTTCGGCGGAAGCTTGGCTCAGGTGTGGTATGCCAAGTTCTCATGCTTGAAGAGAATTCGGGCTGACTTCCCTCGCTGATGGTTTCCTGACCGAGGCCTTTTAACAAGAGACTTCCCGTTGGATGAACAGGAAAAGGTTCTACACCTGACCAAAGAAAACGAGACAAAAGTCGAACATGCAGAATCTAACATCAAAGATACGAGTTTAAGATTTAAATTTTGTATTTCGCAATTAGACAATCGATACTGACTGATCTATGTTTAGCAGATTTTGTTTCTATAAAAAAAAATATTTTTCCTTGTTTCTTGTCACGCATTAAGTATCACTTCTTTGAATTCGGTTCTGGATGACAGGATAAATGAGTGTAATTTAATTCTTCCTTTTAATTGTCTCTATCGGTACTGAATTTCTGTTGAAATCGTTTCTTTTTTCCTCGTTTTCTACCTTTTCAAGGCAGTTTTAATTAAAAAAAAATTGTTTTGATTTATTTTTGATATAATTTAGAAAAAACAATTTGGTCTACCGAGGGAAGTGAGGTGAGATGTGAATGTAGATCATTTCCTTCTCCATTTCTATTTTATTCCTCTCATAATGCATGTCGGTTTCCTTTAATTTCGAGATGAAGTAGATCAACAAATGAATTTCATCACAAAGAACATCCTTTTGCCCGATAGAATTTCCTTGCGATGTTTTCTGTCTGAAAACTTTTTTTTCGCTTTCTCTTCGCTTCGTTGCATTGAATTCTGGGTGAATGATGCATTTTTACTTTCTCCGGTTCTCTTTATATTACTATTCAATCGAAAAGTCATAACTTGTTGATGTTTTTTTTTGGGGAAAATTAACATTTTATTCGATTAATACAACAACCGCAGGTGTTGAACGGGGCCTCCTGTCGAGGGGGAGGGGGTTGAAATCGGTGAGTTTATAAGCAGTTTATATATACACACACTCACCTAAACAACCGACCGTGGACACATTGTTATCATTAAGGGGATTGTGAAAGGAGAGAAAAGTCCACCAGGTGTTGCGATCAAAATACGATCACCTGCGTCCTGTGCTTATTAGCCTCTAATACGAGTACCCCCAATACCCATTTTGATCCCGTTTTTACTCACATTCGCAAATCCCACACATTCTGAATAAGGAAAAATAATTTTTTTTAAAAAGTTGATGTTTTGGAAAATGGAATGAAATAATTAGATTTTTTTAATGTATATTTTAGATCAGTGAGCAATGGACGAGTAAGACTTGATAGACCGTGACCCCCTATTTCCCTTTCCGTTGACCAACCCCTTCCTGCAGCGACCAATCAGAAGCCCTCTTGGAGGCGTCCATGTCATCCGAAGACGAGAACGAGGCTGGTCCATACCAAAAGAAAAACAAACGGACAAGACAGCGCGTAGATGCTGGAGAACCGCGCAACTCTTACGCCTCAATTCCAAACTTCTGCTCCAGACCCAGCAACTACTTGGTCCAGAATGGCCCTAAGATGTTGAATGAGCTTTTGGCCAATTCGAGGACACCTCTCAGATGCGAGGTGGATTTCGCCTCAGACTCCACCGTCGATTCCACCGATTTGGGACTCCGCCTCAACGGCACGGCGCCAACTAACGGAGTTGGCAGCGACTCTTCTTCCACTTCGTGTGGAGGCATTTTGCTCGACGTCCCTGGTGGACCTCCCGACAGTCCGCAGGACGACAGAACTCAACTGCTTCGGGAGATTCTTCAGGGGAATAAGACCGAAGGCTCTAGTCTCATCTCACAGCTGCTCAAAGTAAGTTTGTTTAAAGATTTGATACTATCTAATGTACGAGGCTTTCTATTGGGAATTAGTTTAATTGAATTTTTTAAAAATAATTATTAATTAATGATAGCAGTGATTATATACGGGGATTTGCAATACTAACAATCCAATTGAACGAGATTGAATCTTTTGCTTGTGTGGGAGAGGGGAGGGAAGAGGAGGAAATAACGAGTAGCAATTGGTTTGGATTAAGGAATCAATTGGTGTCAACGAGTTGAATTTAAAGTTCAAATCTAAGTTTAAGAGTTGACGACAAAAAAGTTTTTTTTTTCTGATAAATCGAATTGATAATCAATTAAATTATATGTGACAGTTATTTATTGTTATGACGGAATTGATAACGAGTTGACAACAAAGAATTTTTAATTTTTTTTTTTTTTTTTTCTAAATGAAATTTTAATTAAAATTTTTCTTTAAAACGAAACGTAATTTAGGTTGCCGGGGATGAGGGACCCAAGTCGGTGGCAGACGATCCACCTTCTCCCGGGAAGATGAACGGCGCCTCCGTCGAACATTCGACACCACGTGTGGTGAGTACGGCCGACGAGAAGCGAGCCCGGGTCGAGACGATCGTCAGTGGCATTCGTTGCGACGCTGCCCCCGTCAACGGGTGCAAGAAACGTAAGCATTACCAGCCGCAGCAGCACGAGGCGGCAACGGCCGAGTCGGTTCCCAAACACCGTCGACTCGAGCGGGAAGTTCTTCGGAAGCAACTTGGCGAGATTCAGGCGCAGCTCGTGCAGATGCAGCAGCGATACTTTGAGCTGTTCGAGACCGAGACGTCCGACTCGGAGGTCGACGGCGTTGGGATTGAGGCGAAGATGGGCAGCTTGAACGTCAACATGGACGTGATGAAACCGGTGCTCGGACTGGACGTGGTCCGAGCGAGCGTCAAAACGGAGGCGGATCAGCAGCAGCGCCCCGAATCGGCTTGCGCCGACCTCATGGATCCGGCGCATTTCATCGACGAGGCACGACGAATGGTGCACGAGCAGGAGAAATTGGCCACGTCGTTCAAATACCCGAATTTCGCACGACTCGGCTCGGTGGCGCCCGTCGACGTGGACGGATTGGCCGAAGCGCTCAAGACGGAGATCGCCACGTCGATCGCCGTCCTCGTCGACCAGATTCTCATGCGTTACGTGCCGAAACGCAGCAAACAGCCGCTGGAGTTGGCCAAAGACGTTCTGGACAGACGCTCGCCGAGGACCAAGATCGTGGATCGGGGCAACGGCAACGTGCCACCGGTTTCGTTATCGCGACCGGCCAACGGATTCGCATCGCCAGGTCCCTATCCTGATTCGTCGGCCAAAGTTTCTTTGCCATCCAGCTTGATGTTTCCCAAGTCGCCCATGACCATTTTCAGTCACCAACCGTCGACTCCGCCACATCCACCGTTTGTGTCGGACGGGGAACAGAACGAAGCACTTTCGCTGGTTGTGACGCCGAGGAAGAAGAGGCACAAGGTGACGGACACCCGGATTACTCCGAGGACTGTGAGCCGGTTGTTGAATCAAGAGCCGTTAATGTCGACTTCCGAAAATTCGTACCATCCGCCGCCCTTGGTTCCGGCATCTTTACCCACGTCGGTGGCGATCCCCAATCCGAGTCTCCACCATTCGGACGTGTTTTCGTACCCTTTCTACCCGGGTCCCCACGTCGGCTCTCCTCCAGATACGATAGACGACGACATAATGATGCATCCAGCAACGACCGTCATCCATTCGTCCATGGTTCCTCGAGGATCGCCCGACACCCTGGGACACATAAAAAACGAAAATGGCGATGGATCCGATTGCAATTCGGCCGATGTCAGCTACGACAACATCACGCCCGTCATATCCTTTTACTCTTCTTCTCCAAAACCCGACCACGCAACTCGCATCAATCCTTTTAATTTCCTTAATCGTTTTCTCCACTCTTCCACTTTGACTCCGATGCATCTGCGGAAAGCGAAACTCATGTTTTTTTTCGTTCGGTACCCAAGTTCAGCCATTTTGAAGATGTACTTTCCAGACATTAAGTTCAACAAAAACAATACAGCGCAGCTAGTCAAATGGTTCTCCAACTTCCGGTACGCTTTTATTTTTTTAATTCTATTAATTAATTATCGTCACGGTTGGTTCAGATTATTATTATAATTATTATTATTTGTGCAAAGGACACGGTTCCAATCGAAATGTAAATCTATAGGCGTTTATCTGAAAAATCATGTCGTGTTAATACAAGCCCTTGCACAATTATTATCTACATTATTCGCCTCGTAAACAGTGCGGACCAAGAACTGGTTACGGATCGAGATGAGCGATAAAAAAAAATTTTCGCGATTGTGATTCAGCACAAATTTCTAATCTTCATTTTTTTTTTTTTTTTTTTTTTAAATTCATATTTAAAAATGTTCGCGCGGCCATATTGTTTTCTGGTTAAATATTTGTCGGTTTAGTTTTTCCAATTGACATTTGTGAATGTAATTAGAGGCTGAGGGCTTATGTGATTTGTGTAGCAGAATGGTCAAGTGGGATTAAGTCAAAGCCCAATCAATAAATTGATTAGTTAGGCCTAAAGGAAAATTAACTGCTAACTAATTCAACCAAAGTAAAGTTGACGTTGCGAGTTTTCCAAACGGAAATTATACGATTTTAAAGCATCTAAAACCTAAAGACTCAATGACCCTTTCGTTTTATTTTTAAATCAATTTCTCGTTCGGTATACTTAAAATTAAAATTATTTTTATTTAAAAAAAAAAACCAAAAGCCGACACGAGTATCGAGGCTTTCCAGAGGTAATTTCAAGGAGTTTAACCCTAATCCGTGAAGGATAAACGAATATACAAACACAAGTTGAAGGAGATTACGTGGGATTTGAAATACATAGATCAAATACAAGATGAACGACTGCACGAGAGAAACGCATTTCTCAAATTGAACCTTTTAAATCCACTAATTTATTTTGATTTTGCAAAATTTTACCCTCTTTTAGTATTATCGTCGGGGGTATTTTTCAAAGTTTTGATACGCCTCGGGGTGAAGTTCGGGGAACGAAGTTTAATTTAGGGTTAAAATGTTCGCGAGCGTGTGAAAGTAGTTAATATTTATTCGCAATTTCTTGATTCGAACGGGGTTTGTATGTGTGTGCAAATGCATCTGCTTCAATGTGTATCGATTCGTTTGCATGAGTGAGGGTTTAAAGGGTTGAAATGTTTGCGCATGCGCATTGCGGAGTGGATTAGGAGAAGTTTCCGCTGTATGTCAACTGACATCACCGATATGCTTAACTGACGTACTTATAAACTCGACCGAAATGTCCTTTTCGGGCTCAAGAAAATTGCCAACAAAATTACCAACTTTTTGGCGATTTTTCTATTAAATTTATATTATCGATGACTATCAGCAAATTTATTAAAATTCTTATAAAAAAAACAGGGTATTCTAACGAACAATAGTAACCTAAACATGTGCAGATGCACATGTTTTTGTCCGCTTTAGTTTCTTTATTTTAATCCTCATTTAATTCATCGATAGTTATTCACTCTCGACGAAACGATTAAAAATCTTAAGAATTTATTCGTAGCGATGTTTATCAAAGGCAATTTATGGGAATCGAAAGGGCGCCACCTGATGCCGCACTCGTAAAACGATTGGTAATCATGTTACGAGCGCGCTAAAGAATGAGTTAAGATGATCAACTTTAAGTGAAGTTTCCTCATTGGCCAAAGATCTCCGTGGGATCCAATCAAATGGAGTCTCTCAGGCGGATCACATCAAAAGATTCGCAGTTTCCGATCAAGATGGGAAAAGTCGGGCAATTGCATCGCTTTAAACGGCGCTCAATTTATTATTTATTTGACGATATAAATTTCAATAAGACTTGAGGATTAGAATTTCTTAATTAAAGTATTAATCTTGGCTAATGAATGCAAGTTCAATTAAATACGAGCTGCCGTCCGACCTTATAAAGTGTGGCCAGCCTTAAGTTGAAATCTCAATTTTCTTTAATTACGTTTGATTAATTGTTCTCAACAGTTAATTAGCAACTATTAATGTCATAAACAACGAAAATGCAGTTTGGGTAACGCGAGTGGCGTTCGCCAAATATTTTTCAAGAACTGGCCAAGTTTTAAAGCCTCGAAATTTAATTAGGTCGTCTCAACGACGTTATAATGTGAAATATGAATTTCTTGAAAACCATATTTTTATTGCTCGAGGGAATCGACGTCGTTCGTGAGAAACGATAACAGTTGTTGTCGATGGCGTATATTTTTCTAAGATAAATTCGACGAGAAGAGAAATGCGACTGGAAAATGGTGTCAGCCATTTTGAAACATTGTATTCGGTTTGTGTGGATGAATTAATTTTCTCATTAATATGCACAAGCAGCTGCATTCACTAATTAGAAAGGGATTAACCATTTTCAATGTCCAGGGGATGAAGAACTAACAGTTAAGGACAGTTTGGGTAGTTGCACTGTCATCTAGCGGTGAAATAAGTATTCACCATCGCTCGTTATACGTGAGAAATTTCTCAAAATTCTTTTCATTTAATTGAATACGCAATGTATGCCATTTAATACAAGTAGAGCGAGTCGATGCGAAAAGCTTTTAAAAATATTTCATATATTCTGATATACGAGGCACGAGTAACGCTATACATAATGGAAACTCAATATGTAAAGCAGCTGCCATTTTGGTTGCCGTGGAAACTCATCCAACGGGGGCAAAGGGCATCCATTAGCACATGACCCATCTTTTACTGGACACGAGGACCAGGTGGTTTATGGGTGGAACGGGCGTAGCAAAGCTTAAAATACTAACGCGGCTATGAATTTGTGGCCAAATAAGTTAACGGCTGCAAATGCACTTGCCACCGAGTCGTTGACACTAATGAAATTGCAAGAAAAGTACATTTTCACCTCTCGAAATAGACGATTAAAAATCTATATTTTTCTTATATTTATAAATATAAATATAAATATAAAATTTTATAATTTTAAAATGTCACGTCACGTTACGTTATGGATCGGCAATTAAGAGAAGGGCGGTGCGTTAGGAAAAGGAAAAGTTTTAGTAAAAATGCATTTTGATGGCTTTAGTTGATAGTTTGTATTCTAGCAACTTTAACCCTTTATACAAGTGCAGTAAACTTGTATCTGACAGTTGAGGCTTGAGGTGGGGAGTTGCCATGGAAACAGATCAATAAATGTATGCAATACATGGAAAGCATCAAGTTGAAGTTAATCCACTTGTTAAATTTTCCAAATTGCCTATTAAGAAGAAGATACGTGCGCGTGTATTTAGATATGTGTATAAATTGGGAGTAATTAACCACAAAATTTTAATACCTTAAAGCCGCGATCCAACGTCGATTCATTTTATTCGTTCGAAAATACAATTTGTTTCGATCCGAAAACGGCCAATTTAATTACATCGCTATAGTTTTAGGCAAAAAATGGCGGAGCGAGAGAGAGAGATATATACTTTTGAATTGCATAGCACTTTGACGAGGGGAATGCATTAAGTGCGTAAACAACTCGATATAACTTTTAGTACGATGCTCAGAAGGGTGTAGCAGAGCGAATTTGTGCTCAGTGTATTGAACCACAAGGTAATACACTACATAAATTTGCTTTGCATTATTTATTTGAATCTGTTCGAATTAAAGCGAATCTGTCGTATTTTACGCTCTCGGCTTTCTGGCTCCCACGGCGATAATTAAAAAATAGTTTTATTTATTTTTCTTTTCTCTATTTTCAGCGAATTTTACTACATACAAATGGAGAAATATGCACGACAAGCGATAAGCGAAGGAACTAAATGCGTCGAAGACTTAAGCGTGAGCGTTGACTCTGAATTGTACCGCGTACTAAATCTCCATTACAACAGAAATAATCACATTGAGGTTAGAAATGAAATTTTAGAAAAATATTTTCAATCTTGAAAATATTAAATATATTTTTCAATAGGTACCGACTAATTTTCGTTACGTCGTGGAGCAGACTTTACGCGAATTCTTCAAAGCTATCGCTTGTGGAAAAGATCAAGAACAGTCCTGGAAGAAGTCCATCTACAAAGTGATTGCTCGTTTGGACGACAACTTGCCTGAGTATTTCAAGTCACCGAACTTTTTGGAACAGTTGGAATGAAATTTCGGTGTGCCTTCTTCCCTCGCCAACCTTCCAGAGCGCATGCACAAATTATCGCTGCCGCCATCATCGCCCCAATTTATTCTCCGGTAACAATAATTTCGAAAACCCTAGTCATCGTTTATATGCTCAGTACGTTATTTTTACCAATCGCTCGAATTTATCTTTTTTTTTAATTTTATCGTTTTGAAATAATTTAATTTTTGTTAACAAATGTATTTTGATCAGTATTTTTTTTTGGTAAGCCTAACGTGTTTTCATCAAATGCGCTTCACATCTCTTCATTTTCTATAGACTGTGATCCTTTAATCTTCCGATGGTAGCGCCGAAAACACGGATGGTTCCTCGACGAAGCCTAGTCATATCCGCGGAATTTTATGAAACTATAAGAGGGTGGTAGTAACAGATGTCAAATTATTTTGCTCATCAAATTTTTAAATTGAGTAACAAAAAGGAAAACCAAAAAAAAAATGATATGATAAAAGTGGGTCTCGTGTTTACCTGATAAAACAAGTGACCTTCGAATGGAGACATCACCAAAACTCAAATGGAAAAAAAATATTGTACAATTGTCTAGTCAATTGAATCTCTGATTTACCCCCTCTGGTTTTGACGTACAAATCAATTTTTTTTTTCGTTTTCAAATCACATGCGGTTTGTGTTGAGCTTTTGGCCAACGGACTGAATTTTGAGTGAAATTACATTTGGACTATTGAAAATAAGGTTGGCTGGTGGTTTATATATATATATACATATATATATTTGGTCAAATCTGAAATTGAAAAAAAAAAACTGATTCCGTTTTAAACATTTAAAAAAAAATTTTAATTGTAATTTTTTTTAACTTTTTTGTTTTATTTTGTTCAAACATTCCAAAAACATTTTGTGTGCCTCTAGCCGCTCACTCTGGTCTTAAACATCATTCCAAGTGTGATATTGTTACGCACATGCAGGTAATGTGCTCGTGGAACCTCGACAGAGACGAAGTTGTCCCTAGTCCATTGCTAAATGAAAAAATTTCGCCTACCGAGGTTCGTTCATATTTAAGAAATTGTTTTAAAAGAAAAACATAAAAAATCTTGAGATTTTGTGAGAGAGAAAAAGTCGTTTATTTCCCCTCTTTTTCGCTTCTTGTGTCGTCTTTTTTAAACGAAATGTGTGACATTTCGTTGTGATAAACAAAATATGGAGCAGTTTTTGAATTTCAAATATTCTTCTTTTGTAATAATCCTTTGAAAAAAAAAATGAAAAAAAATCATTGGACATCATTTCATCATTGAAAAATTTACGGTGCTAGAAATGGAAAAAAAAAAAATCAACATTAAAATAAAAGGATAAACATTGTTTATTAGTTATAATCCAGCACCAAAAATGCCTTAGTATAATCTTTAAAAGAAAGGATTTAAAAATAAAAAATAAAAACAAAAAGTGTACTTTGTGAAGATGATGGAAACGATAAAAAAAATCCTTAAAAGTAACATTCCAATTCTTTGTACTCTATTTTCCTATTTATATATAAATATTCTATAACTGTATCAATTATTACTGATTGTGGTTATTATTCGAAGCAAACTTACAACTATTTTTCTCTTAGTGTAAGAAAATTCGAACTGGGTTCTAGTGAATTAAAAATGGAAACGTCAGTAATATAATATTAATAATAATAATAATAGATTTCCATATGTTTAATATTTATGTATAAAAAGTAGGTTATTGAATTATTTAAATAATTTTTTTAAAAATAATAATAAATAAACTGTGTAGTATCTGTTCGCTTTAATATTATTATTAATTAATATATAGATAATATATACATATTTATAAATATATATACGAAAGAATTTTTTTTCTTTAAATTAAAATGTAAAAAATTAAAGACGATGAATTGTATTTAAAATATATTGATAAAGTGACATTTCCATTTTTATCATCACTCAGGGCCTTGCATTATTTTATGCTTGAAATTTATTTTCCAAAAATCTTGTATCTGAAAATTCTTGTTACTTGCAATACGGACCATTTTCTAATTAATGAAGAAACTTAATTGTGAAAAAAAATACCTTTGGAAAAAGTATTTTTTTGCATTTTTTGTTTGATACGTTTGTTCTGTTAATTGAATCGTTCTTTCTAGGCTGTGCTGTGTGCCCTCCTTAAGCAGTGCCTTGTGTCTAGCAAACTGTGAAAAAGAAATTGAAAATTTCTTGAATCTTTTTATATAAAACTAAAAATAAACAATTTTTAATTTTTGTAAAAAAGTTAAAAAATGAAGTACGGTGAGTTAACGATATTTTGAAGTCGGTGGACCGTATTGCTCGAAACATTGTATTAAGTCAAAATTTCTACATATGTGCATGTGCTGGCAATGTGTTATCGTAGTAGAATCAGCGTTCAAAGCACCAATGAAATATTAATTTTAATCATTCATTTCATTTTGTCCTATCAAACATTTGGCAAGTTTCTATTTTAAGTTTTTCAAATCTACAGCATAACTCACATTCAATAAGTCACACATACATACACAAAGTACATTCCAAAGATCTTCATTTAAATATGACGATAACAAATTTTTTTTACTAACATTTTTCCGTTTCTTAAAACTCAAAACTCAGTTTTATTTTAAAAAGAAAAAAATTTTCCCCGTTGACACATTATCTCCATAGTAAAATGACAGTTTTTGACATCTCAAAAAAATACCTGTTTGAGATTTGGCTAAGCAAACTCACTGACGTTAAACACTTTTTTAACTTTAAAATGAATCTGCTACGATAAATACTAAGCCATTTAGGGGAAGAGTCAAATCGTTACTATTTCCTTAACTACAACTTTTTTGAAAAGAAAAGTGGAAATTTTTTTGTTACTTTATTACATTTTTTGCGTATAAACTATACCACGTGAATTTTTAAATTTTCCTTCATTCGAAAACTCTGAATGACTTTGGTCTTGTTCACTCTTGTCAATTATATGGAAAAATAAGTGTTTTAACGATTACATCTGATAATATAATTCTAAAAAAATAACCATTTCAAATGAATAATATGCTTGAACAAAGATCAAAATATCATAGTTGGAGATTTTTACATTTTTTACCAAAACAAAAATTAATTTATTACACCGATGCATATTCATTTGCCAAATTCGCGGTGCAAATTTGCACATTTTATTCTAGTTGTATAACGAGAAAAAACTGAAACCAATCATTAATCGTAGCTCCATTTTAACCATAACTCATTTAAATTGAGGATTTTTCATCTTTTCGATTTTAATTTCCCGTGCTAAACGCCCTGTTTTCATCTGGGAATCTGACCCAGAACCGGATCCGATGCCGAAAAAAAAAAAAAAAAAAAAACACAGAGGCAGCCGAGATAAATCGAATGAAAATGTACTGTCGTTGGCTCCCATGCCCAAGTGCCTTGATCTTTCCATGCAAAACAAAGGCCATACAATGTGATAGTTGAGACTCGCAGCACATTTTCATCTTCATTTATCTTTGTGGCTTGTTTCTGTCATATCCCATGTCTGTGATTCCCTTTTATTGCACCGAGTACCTGTCAGGGGATTGGAGCTATTTTACTTCGTGACCGATAATAGGCCCGTCGATAGAAAACACGTGTTCGGAAATGGTCGAAATATTCGCTTTTCGAGAATTTTTGTGTTGGACCAATGTCACTTTTACTAGTACAATAACAATCATGACTGATTTTTGACTAGTCAGTCCGCACAATAACATATACCATTGCAACAGCCATTGCAAAGAGGTAAAAATAGAACGGTATTTATCGGTTACTTGGGTCAATAGCTACAGTCCGGTCAACTTTCGGAATCGGGAACTGGAATGAGGCCATTAAAACAATTCTAGTCTTGAAATTTAAATTGGGAATTAATTTTTAAAATTTAAAAGAATATTAGGAATTTGAGTAAAATGATGCGAGTTCCCGATTCCGATTGTGCCCATTTTGGACCCAGTCTGGGTGCTATGAAAATATCCACGGCCTTCAGTTGGCCAATTTGTGATCAAAGTCAATTTATGCAGCATCGTATTTGCCATGAATTAGTTTTTCATGGTTTTAAAATTATAAAAATATAAAAAAGCCAAAAAGAAAAAAAAAAGAA
Source organism: Henia vesuviana (assembly GCA_034696185.1). Classification (NCBI taxonomy): domain Eukaryota; kingdom Metazoa; phylum Arthropoda; class Chilopoda; order Geophilomorpha; family Dignathodontidae; genus Henia; species Henia vesuviana. The sequence goes on along the minus strand of JAQFZU010000362.1, from coordinate 783 downwards.
AAAATATTTGAAGAATTTTTCCGAATCCTTCCAGTTCGTGTGTCTGTGTCTATATGTGAGCTCTTCTACACGATTTTTTGGGATGACCAGAGAAAAATCCAGTTTGTGCATCAATATTCATACGAAACAATAGTCAAAATGAGTGTAATTTACTATCACATGGCATGAAAGTGTTTTATTTTGGCGGGTATTTTTTTTCGACCCGTGAATTTTAATACAAACTTAATAAAAACTAATGAGGTGATTAAAATAAGAGTTCTCAATATCGCTAGAAAAAAATGTTTTTAATGAAATAAAAAAAAAATTATACCTAGAAAATGGCTTAAAAAGGGAACCAAAATGCTAATGAGAGGAACACTTTTATAGCACTTGGATCAAAATAATACATTTTCTACTGTCATGGTAAGAATAGTTGTGTTCTAAATAGTTTTTAACCCAAGTGTCCGAGTCCCTCTGCATCCCACAGACTACAGAAGAAAATCAAAGTTTTTCACTATTATATTAAACTACTACTATCTATTGTTGGTCAGATGTTAGAATACTGAATATTTTTCCATTTCCTTCACTATACATTTTTTCTTCCTGGGGAAAAAAAGAAACAGATATCTGCCAATTTTTTCCATTTTTGTTATAATTTATGCATTCATATTTTTAAAATTTATTTCCTTTTGTAATAATGTACAATTGTATCAGCAGGTATATGTATTAATTTATTAATTTTTAAAAATTATTATTATTATTATTATTATTATTATACATTATTATTATTATTATTATTATTAT
>JAQFZU010000361.1:0-29408 GCA_034696185.1 Henia vesuviana | reverse complement strand
TCATCTTCAGATGATGAATCAGAGGTTGCCATGTTGAAATTCCTTGTGTGGATATAGAGCTATGAGTATCACTAAAATTCTGTGATGTGGAACAGAGTGTTTCTGTGGACAGAATTTCTGTCACAGAATTTTTCCAGGCTAGCAATGCCACAGAAAAATTCCAAGTCAAAAAAATCTGACCTGGAATTTAGTTGTGAGTACTAGGCTTTACTTACAAAGAAACCTCTTAAACAATAACATAATACCATATATGCCGTGCAGGTGCTTAACAATGACACATGCAAAAGAATGCAAAAAGGCTTAACTTTACAACTTACGCTATCTATGGGCTAAAAGAACACAGAAAAGGCTTATTTCCTAACTTATGCCATCTATTGGCTAAACCTAAGACTAACATTTGCACTAATGGCCAAAAATAGGCCTAGCAGCTCGGAACAGAGCTTTTTACAATGGCATCGGTAAGTTGAAATCAAAATAAAATAGTTTAAGTGCTTATAATACTGTTTGTTCACTGAACCTAGGCAAAAAAAATTATTTTTTCCATTTGAGTTCCGACCATCCAACTGAGCGGGGAAATGGCACTGACCGAACTTGTATCGGTATAAGGATTATATCTCGCCATCGACGCATATTTATTTGGCAGTCGTTTCATATAACTACTCTGTTCACTAAAATTTCCCATAATTAACTAAGATAAAATGCTAAAAATTTTGTTCATTTGCCAGGATCATCGGTAATTTTACTTGTCAAGGCTTAACAAACTTTGAAAAATTTTAACACCATGTCGAATTCACATTCTTATTACCCGACTAGTAATCATTTCTTTTTTGAATTGTTTTAATACATATTCGAAATAATTAATTATACTTGATTGATTTTTGCATTCCCACAATCAATTTTTACAAACTTTACTAATTTTCAGTTACATCACTTTTTTTCACAAAACGCAGAATTCTTCGGTTATGATTTTGAAAACTCAGCATTTCCAAAGCATGACAAATCTTTTGGATCGATTACTGCTTCAAGAACTAAGACTTTCATAAATTTGTGGTGGGGTTTTTTATTGTTTTGGTTCAAAAGCTTCCACAATACTACGAACAATTCGGAACCAATTTTGTCACCAGATGGCGTTGATAACTTTTTCTAGACATATAGTAACGCATTCTTATTGCAAATTCACGTTTAATGCAAAATTTCGACCAAATTACCCCAATTAATAAACTTAAACGACGAAATAAATTAATAATAATTTTTATTACGGGTGTTGATCAATCTCTTGATCAATCCCTTGATCAACAACCACAATAATATTATAACACACAATTATTTCTTTTCATTTGTCTGTTGTTTAGGCACCTTTTATGCCTGATGCAACAATCAGATAATAATTTCATGAATTTAATTATTTGCTAACCATCACTGACTACTGAGTGATCGCATAAACATACTTAATTTTAATTTTCAAAACATGGAACATGGGTTACATGAATTGGCATAATATCTTTAAAATCTTTATAGAGTAATTTATTGTTAGTGAAATGATGAGTGGCACTTGAGTCAACCACTCATTCCACATCCATGTCCTTTCGATGTGACAGAATTCCCATTAAGAAATCACAAAAGTGAAATAAAATCCACGTCGTTCGCCAAGAATATTAATATGTCATCTCCAATAGTGAACAAGTAGTGAGTAATGTATTTTGGTCCTTAAAAGTCTCGAATTTTGATTAGAAATTCACCAAAATCCATTGTGACTATTTAGTTCACTTTATGCCATTTCTATAGTTAATTTCGCAGTTTTGTAGAGTAGTTTCGGGCTTAAATTCGAATTAAAAAATCAGTGTCAAAATAAGAACATATTGACTAGGCAAGCATTTATTAACAAGTAAGATTTAAATTATTTACAGGAGCATTTGTAGCTTAGTTTAGCCAATGATAATTTGCCAAATGTAGATTCATTATTAGCAAACCACCCATTACATCATTTTAAATTTGTCAATTACATTCCAGTAAGTGTAATCTTGAACTAAAGGTTATATATTATTACTCATAATATTTAACCAATCCAATATTAACTAATATACTAATAAATTGATACAATAATAACACTAATAACAATATGGTATATAAATAGCTGTAACTCAATCCTTTAACAGTGCTTATTCTCTAACCTGTGTTTTCTTAATACGTTTGGCAGAATATTTGAATTTACATTGCAATAATAATAATAAAACAATCCTACAATAATTAATAAGTACAAATAGCAATTCCTAATAACTAAATACACAATTTGGTATCTTAAACAATTAAAACATTATACATATATTATAATTTCACATATAATAACTATGTATTTAGTAATAATAAAACACTTCATCACAATATTGTGGTAATATCCCAACAAAGAAGCCATGCAGAGCTCGAGGAGGTGCAGATGGTAAATTGTGCTATCTGCATCAGCCTCGGGTATTTACTTTTGCAGCTGTCAAGGGCGACTGCAGTGCAGGGAGTATCTTGGGTTGGGCTGGGTACCTATTGCCTTACGTAACTCACTGGCACTTCTCAGGCACTACTGCCCACCGGGAGTTCAGTGTCGAGGGGATGATGGGGATCCCTATTCCATTACATTCCGACCATGGAGTCCAGGGTCAAGAATTTAGAAGAAATACGTTACCGGTGGTCAGAGGTAAACCCTACATCTCTTTCTTGACAACAAACCGAAGACTGACTGTAACAACAAATGAAACGTTTTATACCACCATTAATGACGTCTGTGGGTTCAGGACCGCCAGCAAGCAAGGGCTCACGGACACCACCCCTCTCACCACACAACAATTCCCAAATCAAATATCAGCCCTCAGAAGAGGACATAGTGGAGACTAAAAGGAGGCACCTTCACCTTGTGGATAACGAGCTGCTGTCTCGAGCACAACAGACAGTTTGATTGCGACACAAGGACAAAGGGCAAGACAATGCAGAGGATCACGCCTCGAACATTTTCGATGTGCCCTGGCACGTTAATCTCCTGGAGAGGAGAGATGGCAGTATGGGCTGCATTAAACGAGCTTTGGATCTATTCATTGATGGGACTGCATGTCAAAGTTTTTAGCTAAATGCACCAACGTCAGAGCATTACTAACACGAGAGGCCGATGGCACAACGTTCGGCTGACGCTAGGTTCAAGCTCAGCAGATCATACTGGCAGCTAACTGGCTGATCGGCAGCCCTGCTAACAATTGGCTACAGCGGTCATTACCACTGTAGTCAGTTGCAGAAGGGGTACCAATCGTTGACTACACAATGGGTTTGCCGGCCACTCACCATGTCATTGTCGCAAGAAATTTCGGGTGGACGTCTCTCCACACGGTTCAGCCTAGCAATGACGGAAATTGGCCGATCCCCATTGCCCATCAACCACAACAATTCGTGCCCAAATGGAAGCTATCCCATCGCATGAGATTGGTATCTCCCCTCCTTCTCTGATGCTTGAGGATGAGTTCTTTGCCCACATCCGAGCAATGCGAGCAGAGGAGGCATCTAAAAGAATGGAAGAGGGGAAGGTGTTTCAGGGAGGGTGTTGTCAGATGTTTCCAATCTCCTAAACTTGGAGGCAGGTTTCCTCCTTATACCAGCAGACCTATCACAACCAGTTAAGAGATGGCAGACCCCTCTCCACCACCAGAGGACGAAGTGCCTATGGCGATGGAGAAGGTGATCATCTCATCAGCTGAAGAGAAGGTAGAAAATTGAGTGTACCTCCCTCCCCCTCGACAACTAAAATCTGCACCCTTTTATGTTTTATTATTATTATTTCATTTTTTTGTTTTTGTTTTATTTTTCCTTCTTTTATTATATTTTTTTGGTTTGTATATTTGTTTTTTTTGTTTGTTTGACTTTTATTTCTCTTGTAGGTTCCTGAAAATCAGGTTGTCCGAAGTTTATTTTATTATTATTATTAGTTTATCTTTTATACTGTATGCAGCAATTTTTCAGTTTTTTTTTTTGTTATTTTCAATTTATTATTTTATTTTTGTTTATTTTCAATTTATTATTTTATTTTTGTTTATTTTCAATTTATTATTTTATTTTTGTTTATTTTATTTTTTTTTGAGAAAAGAATTGTTTTAGACCCACCACGGCCTCGCTATATCGCCCACATTTTCTTTTTTGCCACTTCGTTTTAAAATTGGTGCAATCATTTGCTCCCCTCTCCTGCACGCCCGTCTATGTTGCCTTAATTAGCTGCCTTACCCTTGGCAAGTCAACAAGGGGAGAAATGCGACCAGTTGTCATTAGAGGGCAACATGGATCCGCGGTCACATGACCTCTGGGGCTCGTCCATTTATACCAGCTGGGAGGCTCAACCCCTAATCCTTGGTCAGTCTGTGTCCACTCATCTAAGAGATTGTGTGATGGTAATTTTTTCCAAGCCCAATTAGTTTTGCTAAAACCCGGTAAATCAAGGAAAAACACGTCTATTTGACTTTGTTCTTTTTTCAAAACATGACAGAATTTATTATTAATCCAATTATACAATTAATACTAAATTTACAAATAATAGTAAAGCTTTTAACACACTAATTACTAATATTTACATTTACTAAATCATACAGGTTCTGATCACCATCACTAAAATAGAGATCTTTCACAGGATATATAGTTATGCAGAACTCAACCTAAACTAACAAAACAGTAAGCCAGGCTAAACTAACAAAACTGACAACTAGAAACATAAAAAGGGCATGAAAATTATTTTACGTGTCTTTAACACTAAACAAGGCCGAATGGCAAAACTACTTATCTGCTAAAGCAGTTACGCAACAGGGTCACAATGGAACACATGGTCGAGCACAAAATACACTATTGGATTTCGGAATGACTCACTGACAAGTCACCTTAACCAACTTCCAGTTCATCATCAAAATGGTCGTCACTAACGGGATGAATCTATTCTGTTCGAACTATTCCCATGCGATGGTGGGACATTCGACTTACTGAAAAGACAACTAGAGAGGAGAAAATCCTTGGGGTCCAGGGGACAACAATCATTGGTACCTAAGAGATTGTATCTCTCATTGACCAAGGCAACAGTCGCATTTCACTACTGTTATGTTGTTGTTTATATTGTAGATGATAATATTGTTTAATTTAATAGTTTTATTGTTTTGAAAATTGTTAAAATATAATAATAATGTGAGGTCGTGTGATATGGCCGAATAGAATAGCTCTTGGAAATAAAAGAGATTTATTTATACCAAGGTTTTATAATTTTCTCCAAAGAAGAATCGTGAAACGTTACAGTGGTGCTGCGAACAGGGTAGATTCTTTCGATATCAAGGTACTAGAAGGATTTCCCATGGAAGAATTGCGAGAAGAATGCGATAAGAGACAGTTAACCCTAGTTGGAGACCAGAGAAGGAAGGAAACCTTTGTTCATGCATTACATAAGGATAATGTAAATAAGTTTGACCGTTCCTTAGACTCAAAGCATCTAAGTAGACAAGCTAGTCCGGAATTGTTAGATCGAAATTCAAATATGGAGATGTTCAACTGGATCCGTGAATTTTCAAAATCAATCCAAGCAGTAGTAACCGGTTTAAGTACCAGAGTGGATGATATGGAGCAGAAAACAATCCCTTTAAGTACTGTAACTATAGGCAAGATTTTTACTAAGCAAAATCAATTATTGCAGAAATTAGTAGCGAATGATATGCAGAGACCTGTAGCACAGTCTTACCCGGAATTGGTTGCTTCTATTCCGAAGTTTGCGGGGAAACATGATGAAAGTCCTAAGCAATTTATTGAAGCAATGAAGAATATTAAGATGTTACACGGCTGGAATGACGAAATCTCCATTCGGGTAGCTTCTAGCAAGCTGGAAAAGTATGCTTTTGATTGGTCAGCAACAAAGGAGATTAAGCGTATTGTCTTATGGGAGGAATGGTTACGAGAATTCAAAGCCAGATTTAAAAGAGAATGGACTCTAACTGAATGGAATGCTAAGGTCGCAGCCAGAGTCCAACAACAAGATGAATTTGCTGATTTTTGCTGATTTTATGAGTGCTAAATTGGCAATAATTAGTCGACATCCGTCTGAAATTACATTATCCGAGAGAAGCATAAATTTATTGTTAATTGAGGGAATTAATAGTTTTATGACTTCTCAAATGCTGAAATCACATATTCTTGCGACTGGTTGCTCTACAAAAGAATTGATTAAATTCGCAAGTGGCATCGAACCTGATCCACCACGTAGGATTAAAAAACGTTTGATGACTGCAGATGGAACGACTAACTACAAGCTGGATGATAGGAATTCTCAAGTGGTCAAACGTCATGAAGATAAATTGTAGATTAAGTGCGAGAATTGCCACAAGTTTGGACATATTGCAAGTAATTGCTGGTCAATGCGGAAGACCGTACCAAATTCTTCCCCAGGTGGACAATTAAATGACCGACAATCTGAGAAGATAAAGAAAATCAAGGAGGCTCTTGACCAGCAAAAACACAGTACTCTGAAGGTTAACATTTGTGTTCTAAAATCTGAACATGGCACGAGAACTATAGTCCCAACTTTATTAAATGGAAAGCAAATTAAGGCAATGTGGGATGGTGGTGCGGATGTCTCAGTTATTCGTCACGACAATGCCAAAGCAGCTGGGTTACAAATTAAAGTCCAGAGACCATTGGAGATGGAAATAATGAATAAAACGATTTCTATTTCGAAATTTGTTGATGCTACAATTGAGGTTGCAGATTATAAAGTGCATCTAGTGAATATACCGATGGCGGAGAATTTGAATTTTCCGCTAATAATTGGAACCAACTGAGTAGATGCTTGTAATTTAAATGTGGCCGGAGTAGTCAACAAAAATGGACTGTTCACGGTGTTTGAATCCAGAGAGGATGGACAGATGAGTGCTCTGATGTCTAAGGCTAAAGTTATTACTCCTGAGATGATTCTACCAGAAGAAACTCACATGCCCATTAATATAGAGGGGGTCAAAGAAGGTGGTAGGATCGATTTAATTCTAGAACCTATGTTCTCGGGAAAGATAACAGAGTTATTAAAGAGAATTAGGAGTTATAAGTCTGAAAAATGCCTGATTGTGAAGCCTAAGATGGATATACGATACCACAAGTCATCATTGGTTACACATGATAGGCAGAAAATGAAAGCATCAGTTGCAGAATTGTTATATGAAAAACAAAGTGAAGCTTTAAAGGCAGACGTTATTGCCATCGATGAGGGACAATTCTTCAAAGATATAAATAGTTTTGCTGACAAAATGGCAAATTTAGGGAAAACTGTCATTATAATTAAATGGTAATTTCAAACACAAACCTTTTCTGGAGATTGGAAAACTAGTATCATTAGCGGATACATTGACTAGACTGGAGGCACATTGTATTCATTGCAGAGCTAAGGCTATTTTCACTAGACGTAAGACTTCGGATACGGCAGAAATTGTCGTAGGTTGGGCCGACAATTATGAACCAGTTTGTCGTTTTTGTTTCATTCAATAGACACTTTGCACTTTCTCGTACGAGAATGACTTACGAGAAATAAGAAAACAAAAATTTGTTGTTTTTCTCGTTTTTTGAAACTCGTAATTACGTTTTTGGTGCGATAGTTTGCACCGAATACAATCAAAATAACTACACCTAATGATTCACAACAAATCTCCACTTGCCAGCTATCAAGGATCCATGAATTTCTGATGGTTGTAAATGGTTTAGAATATTAAATTCACTCGAGATTTAAATATTCTATGACCAGGATTCATCGTTTTGTTGCTCGCAAAAAGCAGCAACTTTAGATCGAGTAAAAAAAATGGCGGCAATAAAACTTGAAGATGCCACATTTTGCGCATGCGTCAGTTAAATTCTATCTCCGAGAATTAAGTACGAAAATGTATCTATTTCTCGTTCCCACTTGCTACTTTCAAGAAAATAATCCCGAGTAATTTTATTAATTTCTCGTAAAAATAACCATTTTCGTAATTTTATTTTCTCGTACGAGTAAATGCAAAGTGTCTAATATGATCCGAAGAGAATAAACACTATTAAGATATCAGATAGGTTGCACTCCCAACTAACTCGCGGATTTTATGGAATGGAAGAAATTCCAGATCAACGACAGGAATATATATTTTCTTTGTCGACAAGAGAAGAACTGAAGATACTGAACTCTATTAATGTGTCAGAAAGTGAACCATCAACTGTTGATGAGAAGTCATTTGATGAGATAATCCAAGGGCAAATCATGAATATTGCCTTACCGGATGAGTTAAATATAGCTCAGAGACGGAAGTTTTGAGATATTTTATGGATACATCGCAATCTGTTTGTTAGAGATAAAACAGATATTGGGGTTTGTCCAAAGACATTACATTGTATTGAGTTAACGTCGAATAAAATTATTAGAATACCCCCGTATAGACATAATATGTTCAAAGAATTTGACTGAGAACCTGCAACGTATGGACGATAGGATGAATCACGACAGAGATAAATTCGGGAAAGGAGATTTGGTTTTTCTCAAAGAGAAAGTACCCAAGAAATTTGACCCAAGATGGAAGGGACCTTTCATGATCAAGGAACGTTTGGGACAAAACTGTGTGCGACTTGTTCATCCGGTGGATGCTAGTTTTGATCCAATTGATGCTCATGTTCAATAAATCAAGAAGTTTAAATCTAAAGGCAAGCTGGCATCTATTGAAGAAGCAGCAAGTGAGGAAACTCTAGCAGATTTATTTCCTATGCAAGATACATCAGATGAATTGAAAGCCGGAGCGCAGATCGATGGGCGTAGGCGACGGAAATTGAATCGGAATCCGGACTTTATTTATTATTCGTCGATATTATTGCAGTGGACATAGGAATGTCCACTTTTCCAAGACGGGTGTTATGTTATATCGTTGTTTATATTGTAGATGATAATATTGTTTAATTTAATAGTTTTATTGTTTTGGAAATTGTTAAAATACAATAATAATGTGAGGTCGTGTGATATGGCCGAATAGAATAGCTCTTGGAACTAAAAGAGATTTATTTATACAAAGGTTTTATAATTTTCTCCAAAGAAGATTCGTGAAACTTTACACTACTCGTGTTGACAAGGATCAATTCTTCTGCTCAACACTTGTCCCTTCGGAATATTACATTGACACAGGAGGACGGCGACTTACGGGCACACAACCCAAGCACCGAATCATTGCTCTTGTGGAAGTGCTGGCTCCAATTCAGTTGTCGTCATCGGTCGCTTTCCAGGGTCAGGCACTAAATTCATTTCCAGTCAAGCTAAATCACTAATCAGTGCCAAATGTAATTAATCAATGGTGACAAATTCAAACATTAGATCAAATCATGTTATCAACATACAAAATAAAAAAATCAAGGGGTGAGACAATCACTTGCAATGACTTATATAGCCAGTTAATCTGTTAATACAAAAGAGGGGAAAACTACCCAATCTGCATTCTTTTGGACACTCGGACTCTTCCATTTCCATCCAATCGGATGAAATGGTCAGTCGTCCATCTAGATGCCATCTAATGGGCACACTGATCAACAAAGACATGTGCTTTCCTAATTAGGTCTTGGTTAAACCTAACCCTAATTGCCTAATAATAATCATACGTCCGTGACGGAAAATTTACAACTTTACTCTTATAAATAACCTAATGGCCATCATAAAACCTTCAATTGAAGGAATAATCGATTTCCAAGTCAATTATTTACAAATTTACCATGACGTCCGGTCGGGTAATTCTAAAAGACGATTCGAGACTTTTAATTTTGTTACAATTGAAGCAGCGGTCACAGGTCTGACTATTCGGCATATCATGGTGACGATGAGTAGGGTTGCCCAGTATACAGTGTGGTGGATGTGGCAGTGCACTGTAAAAAGTAAAGGTGTAAAGGTGTTCAAATAGAGACAATTTACTACTAAAAAAGTGTAAATTCACTCCTTTTTAGCACCAAAATGTCTCTATTTGAACACCTTTACACCTTTACTTTTTACGGTGTAGTTGTACGGAAGATGAGGAGTGTGTATGGTTGCCTCATGTAGCCGGAAAGCAGGAGCTTAAGTTATAGAGCTATGTATCGACAGTCTCGACTACTGGTACATGGCTGGCGAACCGATGAAATGTGGGGAATGGGACTATGATGTCGGTCGTGGCTCTATTAAATAAAGGCTCAAACACCACAAGTCACGCGTCCGTTTCATTTCACAGTGCCCTACCATTAAACCATTACCTGAGGACCGTGCCCAAACGCTGGCGGAGTGACCGGTCACAGCTTCTCATTGACAAAAGAAAGAAGTGAAACCAAGATTGGTATGTGTTGTAGAAACTTAGTTAAAATGCAGAGAGACTTGATTACATGTTGCCGGCTTCAATACATTCTGTATTGTGCATAAAGTATACATAGGTTGCTTAGAAACATGTTCAACAATGCCTATAGATCTAATACTCATTAGAGCCATCTACTATTAATTTACATCAACAGTATGAATTTGTAAATTCAGATAAGTGCTTAGAATGTTTCTTTAATAAATCACGATACTTTGTGGTTTTGCTTTATTATTTTTATAGTGAATTTTTAATTATTTCAAAAAGATAGGTTAATTTTACCACTGATACCGCCAGGCAAAACTGATATGGCCGCACAAGATGATAGAAACCACAAAACTTAATTTACTTTTTTATCAAGAATTAGCTAAGACATTTTGTGAGTTTTGGCTTAATCCTATATAAACATAAAACAGAAGAAATAATTGATTGTCCTCAGTGTGGGTATGGATGGCAGTAATTAGTGACATTTGTAAAAGTGGTTGGACAATAAGATATGTGATATAATTCATTTCTGAAAATCATGTTACAAAATAAAATTTTAAAGTCAATAAATATTTATAATATATAAAAAATATAATATATAAATTTTTATAAAGTATATGAATGTATATAAATAAATATAAAAATCACAAAAATTTATCCAAGTATTAAAATTGACTTAAAAAGTTTGCACTACTTTATAAAAAAAACTTAATTCATTAAAAATCAATTCCAGATGCAAAATTAATAAAAGAAAAAAGTGCAAAAACAAGAAAAGTAGTTGGAATAGTTGGTTGTGGCAAATATTTTAATTCGAATCTAGGCATGACGTTTGAAAAAAACGCTTATGGGCTTCTGAGATCAGTTGGAATTGATGTATGCGTTTATCCGTCGTCTGACTATGAGGATTTTAAGGCTAATATTGCCAGGGGCTACCACAGACTACATTTGCCGTGAATTTATACGTCGTGGGGGTAATCATGTCGGTCACCTCTATTGCCATTTGTCTTTCGTTTATACGGGATGACCGTCGAACACCCTGTTGTACTAACAGTTGTTCATTGTCACGTCGTTGCTGTCGTTGTTTAGTTTCACAATGGAGTCTCGTACTGCCTCGTGGTCTCCCTCTGTGATGAGGTAAGGTGGGTGCCCCCGGTATATCCTCGTCATTATCATCATATTCTAATTCTGTATCAGTGGTAGATTCAAAATCGCTGTTGTTCATCAAACTAGACATCCAGTCATGGCTAGATTCAGTTATGTCAATGTGTCCCCAAGCTCTATCTTGTTCAAAAAAATGAACATCCCGTTCATCTTTAATCTCCCTCGTTTCAAGATTAAAAATTTGATACGCCTTACGTTAAAATGAGTATCCCAAAAACATACCTGAATATGTCTTTTCATCAAATTTACCACATCGTTTTATTTTGATTGCCTCGGCTACGCAACCAAATCGTCGAAAATAGCTAACTGTGGGCGTTCGAAGAAACCATCGTTCATAAGTTGTCTCCCCCGTCGCTTTTGTGATGCATACGTTACGTGTTCTAACAGCTGTATAAGCCGCTTCCGCCCAAAAATAAGTTGGGGTTTGCGCGTCGATAGCATCGTTCGTACAGTCTCGATTATGGTACGATTCATTCGCTCCGCAATCCCATTGCTTTGGGGATTATGGGGAACGGTACGCTCGTGGATTATTCCCTTCGTCTTAAAATAACAATCTAATTTTGCATTAATAAATTCGCCACCGTTGTCGGTACGAATTCGTTTTACTAGTACGTTCGTCTGATTTTCCTGCGTCGTAATACAATTTTTAATTTCCTTGTTAACCTCGGACTTAGCTGTTAATGTTGCGATAAACGTCGTCCGACTGTAGTCGTCAACAATTGTGAGCATATATTCTGCCCCATCCAACGATTTGGGAGTAATTGGACCGACAACATCCATGTGTACCAATTCTAATATAATGGTCGTCGTAATACCCATGTTGGATTTATGAGGCAATTTCCTAAATTTACCTTTGGTGCAAGCAATACAATCAGTAATTTTTTCATCGTTCAATCGTAACCCTTGGACTAATCCGTTATTGTTTAACATTTTCATGCCCTCCCAGTGGTTATGGCCCAATCGTAAATGCCATAGCCAGTTTTGTGTTATTTTGTCATCGTTTACTGAGTAGGCAGTGACCGTCGTAGTTGCATGAGAAATGTCAGTCGTTACAAAAAATCTATGTTGCGAACGTTTCCCCCACAAAATTAATTCGTTAGTAACACTATCGGAAATAAAAGCATCATTTTTTACAAATTCGACATTAAAATTTTCATCAATAAATTTAGGCACTGATAAAAGGTTAGTTTCTAAATCAGGTACGTAAAAAACAACTCGTAATGTGATATAAGTATTAAAGTCCCGTTGGTGAACTCAAATGTCACCAATACCGATTGCCTCTAGAGAGTTATTTTTGTCGGCCGTCGTAATCAATGTTCGGACTTTATGTATTTGGCCAATAAAAAATTTGTTAGTATTAACCATATGGCTTGTTGCGCCAGAGTCCAACAGCCATTCGCATCGTGTTTCGGTATTGACCTCGTTTGCTGCGTCGTATTGAATCTCATCGTTATTAGTATGCATTAAACATTTTGACCTACCTTGTTCTATCCTGTGTTCTTCCCTGTGCACAAGCATCATCGCAACCTCAATCCAACTTTCACCATGTTGACGTAGACCTCGTTCGAAATATGCCCGTCGTTGAGTTCCTCGTAGTCGTTGGACGTCGCAGTGTTGGTAGCCATACTCAAATTCCCACTGAGATTTTTTGTCCTTAATAAACGGATAATTTCTAGACATGGTAGAAATTGGTTCGTTTCGTTGACATTCATCGTATCGCTTTTGGTCGTCATGTTGCGTCGGTCATCGTTCATCGATTATTTTTTTTCGTTCTTTGTTTGTGATTGGTTTCGGTGCTCCACCGACAGCTCCTCGTTCATCGTCGGATTTATCACTGTCACTGTCGTAGATATGAAATTGTTGTAGAGCGGAAACCGGAATGATGGCATCTGCCAGATTACGTTCGTCACCACGTCGTCTTGGTGGTTCATTAGTATCGTAACCGTATGGTTCATCGAAATCTTCGTATTCATCGTAAAAATTGCCAAAATTCTCTTCGTATTTTTCCTCGTTCGTTGGCGATGTAACGGTAAAATCCTCCGACATTTTCATCGTTTTTACATCCCATTTAACATCGGTTTTATGATCGTTCGTATCATATGTCGTGTATTTTTCTACCATAACAACCAAAGCAAAACAACAAGCAAAACTTAACTAGACATAATATAATTAAACATAAAGAGCACCAAAACAGCAATACTTGAATAAACTTAATAAACACAAACGTAGGCAACAGTCGTAAATCCTGTAATGTGCACTCTGAGAATGCACAGTTAGAGTTTTTAAATACACCCATTGATTCCTAGAAATACCACACGGAAATGACATCTGATGGCGATTGTGGAAGTTAAAATTAATTTGGAAGCTAACGTCATCTATCGGCAATTCTGTAAAATATTTTTTTATTTAATTCATGCAATATGTGAAGCGAGACGATGTGAAATAAACTTCAGAATAAAAGGAATGTGCCCGAAGTATATTATTTGACGGTAAATTAGATTTAAAAATAATAATAATAAAACCATAAGTTACGAAATTGAATTAATGTGGATTTATATATAGTTTGATCTACATGGGGTCTTGTTGGTTGATAGGCATCGACGATCGGGCTTAAATACGAATAATCTTTTAATTAAGGTTAATGTTAACACTTTGATTAACCATCAAATCAAATGATTGATAAATAACTACTAAATTTCAATAAATTTGAATTCGTTATAAACACTTTATCGGTTTTTCTTCATTTTTAAAAATCTGATATTTTTAAAAAAGAAAAAAATTTTTTTTGAGTTTATGTTTTTAGGACAGGCGAGATATTTCATTATAATTACGTTCTTAAAAATTGAAACCCGACTTCGATTTACCCCACAATTTTTCCACTATACTTATAAATCATCTCGACTTCCTCTTCCTGATTCACGCACAAAACTCGTTTCCATCGTCAAGTCTCTTAAAAAACAAAAAATGACATTTTATTTCCAAGTTTTTAATTACTTTATGTGATTTTAAAAATTCAATCAAAATAATATACAAATACCCATATTTTAAATGCCTATCATTTGCTGTCGAAGGTGGATACTATAAGAAAGCCAACCTTGAACGCCAATTGGTATCTGTCTCCAAATCCAAATCACTCTCGAACCTGGAAATAAAGTCATGATTTAAATGAAAGTTTTTAAATTGCAACACATGAACTCATTTACTATTTAAATATCAAACATGTTGAATAGGATGGTTTTCAAATAGGTAAGTCTTATTACTTCTCAAATACATTTACATTTTTCTTCAAATAACATTTTTTATTTGAGTGAATCCCCAAATTGTTATTGGCGACTGCTAACTTGGTGTTAGTGTCCACTCAATTCAGAGAACATAATAATAATGGCAACGATTTCCAAGTCGCTGGAAACCAATTCAACGGCTTCCATCAACAACCACATCCGAATCAAGACTATCAGCAGCAAGAAAAGAAAAACCCAACATAATCCCGGCCAATTTCTTCAACTCCTCAAACCACGACGGATCGACAAATTCTGGTTTCTAAACAGCCGTTAGTCAACAACGATCAGAAACTATCGATGGGGCTGCACGGCCCGAGGCAGTTACAGTTACATAGGACCCGATGGAAAAGAAGTGAAAATCAATTAAATCGCCGATAAAGCATCGGGAGCAACAATTCCGATCCCGCCGCCCGCCGTCGCAGCAACTTCTTTATGCTAAAAACAAAAACAAAAAACACAACAAACAACCAAACTACGACAACGACGACGGCTCGTCCAGCGAGAAACACAACAATGGCAAAGGTCATCACAGAAACCAATTTAATTTTGCCCTTCAAAATTTTCAAGGGCGACGACTTCCCCATTTCGGAGCTGCAAATTAACAACGGTTTTTTGAATTCCACGGAGCGATAAAGATGATTACGACGATGGAAGATTTTCGGGGAGTCACAAGCACAAATTTAAGGGTTTCGGGGATCAAAGTGAGAAAAATCAATTTGCTCCTCGTCAGGTAAATCAAAATTCTAATAAGTTTGTCAATAATTCACAATTTTAATGTATAAATTTGTAGTGTATTATTATTATTATTTGTACAAATCGGATAAAGGAAATGTTTATGAAAAGGTGACGACGATAACGTGACTCAATTAAAGCGAACGAGGGTGAAAAGTAATGGGATCCTAATCTCTATTTCATCTCGCAATTAAATGTGGAGTAACGACGATGCAATTGCGCGTGCGCCACGCGTCCAGTTGAGGGGCTCAGCGGCTCACAACCATAGCCTCAAAGGACAGCTGTTTGATTTGGCTTAATACCAAGCCACAAAAGTTTGTTTCCATCGACTTAAAAATCGGATGTTCTTTTCTTTTTCCCACAACACTCGAATCTCTAATTTGCATCCAATTGGTCTTGCAGGCAGAGAGGGGATAATCCAACTCTTAATCTACTTGAGTTGACCAACGTTCTGACACACACGAGTAAATGACGTCATCAAACTAGAATAAAAAATTGAAGAAAGTTGTTTTTGAGTTTCGGCAGCGACAAACGAGTGTTGAGATAATAAAAGGCGCGATCGGACGAGATTAGCAGCAAAGTTAAAAGGAAGTTTCTAACGACGAGGATTTAAAGTGACAGTTTTCCACGGAGCTGCAATGACACGCCTGTGAGCAGCAATTTGTCACCAGACACGAGGTGGCGCTGTCGGCACTCCTGTTCTTTTCAAAAGAACCCCTCCAAGTACCGTGCGAGGGGATGAGATATATCTCAATAGAAAACTAGCGCTGCCATCACCTCGATACATCAAACCTTGTGCGTCGAGTGGCCACCAATAGTGACCGAAGCACCGATTGAAAACAACGGGCGTCGTTAGAGCGACGAATGAAACGAAAATAGTCATTGCGCGTTTATTTTCCCACATTTTTGGGTTCGTAAAGAGTTCCCTCTATTGAGGTTCGTTAAGAATAGACCCATTGACCTGTTGCCGTCAGTTCATATGGCTGGGGGTAGTTGGTGAGTGCCCCGCCTCCCTGCTCAGACGCCAGTGGGCCGTTTAGTGCAGCGACTAAATGCCAATTTGAGCTGCGATTGTCGCCCGCCCCAAACGACTGAATGGGAGTCCATTGAATTGTAAAGAGCACTGCCCCCACTGCGTACGAACACAAAAGACTCTGCTGCCCTTCCCAGCCAAAAGGAACTCACTCAAAGATGCAAACCAAGGGATGGAATGCACCGCTGGCTTATCCCTCCCTTCTTCTTGCACTTCTCTTCTTATGCCTATTCTCTTCTTATTCCTGTTCCAGTCAAGTCAACAGCGGTTGCCTTATTGATTGGAGACCATAGAATAAATAAAAAAAATGTCAGTCGGATTAAGGAATTTGAGTTTTAATAAATGGTGTGGGCTTCAAAATTTGTTTTTTTTTTGTAATTTTGCAAATATTTGATTATTTAATTCAGAAACAGAATATGCTTGGGAATGTCACTTAATATAAGCTTTTGACATACGTTACTGATTGTTCTAAAACACAAAAGAAAATATTTGCATCCATTAATGTGATTCGCAAAAGCAAGTTTTATAATTGACTGTGTATGTTTTCAATGTTTTTGATGTTTCACCTTTTATTGACAAAACAAACTTTAGATTTTTAAACCAATTGTTTTTAGTGTTACATTTGACGGATAAATACATCTGATCTAATATTTTTTTTGCGAACAAACACTTCTTGTTGTTTTTAGATGTAATGTTTACTAACTGTAAGATTATTTTCATGAGCTGTCATGAATTTTTAATAGGTGTAGAGTGTTTGGACTCAATATAACATTTTTTATTTATGTTGTTGCATCCAGATTTAGCTGTGTTTACATGGGAACGAAATATGAAACTCTGTTAAAATATTTCTAGATAACTTAAAATTGCTTTTCTAATATTGTAATTAAAAATTATTTTTAATTCTTATTTAGGCTTATGCGTTAATAGTTTTAAATACATAATATAAAGTTTTCCAACTTTTGTAAATAATAAAAGAAATTCATACCGCTATTTAAAAGAAATTTAGCATAGTTATATAATCATATAAAATTTTTTCAAAAAAATCTAGTCTATTTTCTGATATTAAAAGTTAAATCAACAAAGAAACTCTATACGACTCGGATATACAAGTATAATTACACATAATGCAAAGGTGGTAAATTCTATACATCTCTTTTAACAATAGTTATAACATTTCATGGTGTATTAATATGAAATATTACAAAGTTACTGTTAACTGTTGTTAAAAAATTTTAATAAAATTTAACAATTCTGAATAATGCGCATTATAGAGTAGAATTATTTGAAGCGATCGCAATGAATAAATTAATTCTGTTATAAAACTTTTCGGAATTTACCTAAAAATAATGGCTTGTGCTTGGCACGGATATTGAAAATAATCAGCTTTGCAAAAGTTTTTTTTTATATTAGCACACTGTAAATTTAAAAGCCTATTTTTTAGGCTTCTTATATACCTAATACTGTAGCCCTTTTTTAGTCATTTGAAAAGGTCTACTATTGCTTGCTCCTAATATTTAGCTTTAAGTTGACAACTTGTTAGTTTTTTTCTGGCATCTAAAATTGAGTTAAGGCATAAAAAGACTATAATTCAGTGGTTTTTAGCTGATATTTAGACATTAGACATTTATTGAGTTTACTTGTCTAGTGTCTAAAGCAAATATTAGACATTTATGTATACAGTGCATTGCTTTCGTGACACACTAAAACCAGGTATTGATAAAATATAATTCTGTTGGCCAATCTTATTACCCTAATAATTATATCCTTTTGCTTTGATTTGGTAAACGTTCCATCAGTGATTGTTATTTCTCCAACCCAATCGCAATGTCCTTTCTATTGGCGTTAAAGTAAGATGACTTAATTTTAGCGAATGTGTGTCACAGCATTGAATGAAGAAGCAGCTGCACAAATAGCACACGTGCTTAGACAAACGAGGCAAGGCCAGTTGCGTAACAAGAGAGGTGCGCTCTCTTGTCCTACTGATGGCTCACTTCCGGAACAGCGCGATAGAGGCGAGAGAATCAACACTACTACGCAAACAAATAATACAATTTTCTCTCGCTATGTACTCTCCCTATCTAAACTCCTGACCATTCATCGCTCGCCCAATTGGCTCGAGAGCGAATTTGTTGCCCATCCAACACCTTTTGTACGCCAATTCGAACCAAAACAAATAAAATAAACAAATAAAAAAAACTTTCGATTTTAACATTTTTTTATTTATTTTATATTTTTTAAAAACTTTTTGGCATCGAAATAGCATTTTTCCTTCATCGCGTTGCAGTTTAAAGGTTCGATGGGTCGGAAATAAATGGGTAAAAGGCTTTTTTGGTCGTAGCCAGAGCGACAAATTTGCTGACGGATCGAGAAAAAGATAGTGTTTGGTCGAAGGAAGTTGCATCCCTTCAAATTCCTCTTTTTCCTTCCATTCATTCATCCGCCCACGCATTTCATTGCGTCGCCTTCTGCCTCGATGAACTTCTTCACCCGCAGTTGGCCGGCAACTGCCACTTCCTCCATTCTTCGACCTTTTTCCGGTCACTTTTCCAGCAATGTCAGCTCATTTTGCATTACCCCGGCCAACAAATTGTTCATGCGAGCGAAAATGGCGTCGCGAGAAAAAATAATATTTAAAAAAAGACATGGGTCCGGGGCTAAAAATGGTTTTGACCGATCCATTGATGTTTTCATCGAGTTGGTGGTTGATTGAAAGGCAGCTGCTCACTCGAAGTTGTATGCCGGGAGGACTTTGTGCCTCCCCTGACTCGCACCAGATAACCCGCCTGCCACTTGAAGAGAATCCATTGAAAAGGATGTTGCTGGCTCGGTTTTGTTCGGCCACTCTCTTTCTGATGGCTGAGCTGTCAATAGGAGCGAGGGAGACGGCGAGTTGTTCTCATGAAACACGATCTACTCGTAACTCGTCTCTTTTTCCCACAAGGATACGGTAGCCACATGGCAACACCGTTTTACATGCGACGAATTATTATTATTATTATCGCTCGCTTTGATGCGCTTTTTTTTACTGCTTCGTCTTTTTAATGCAGTCAATTTTAGATGGTATCGTTTTGGTGGGTGAAGCAAGTAATATGAGTCGAGGCTTTTACTTAAAGGTCGAAGAGACACTTTATTCAATTTATGGATCATTATACTGATTTTTGTAGAAGATTACCCGTGTGAGTTTATACTATTAATTACATATTTTATTGGAAATTTAATTATTTTGCATTATAAATTTTGAATGGAAAAATTTCTGGAAATCTAAATTGAATTTTGGAAAAATAATGTTTTTTATAAATAAAATTATCTGTTTTGAGAAATGTTTTGAGGAAAATTAAGTATTTTTTTTAAAAAGTACTAAGAATGTTGAATGCATCAATTTGCTTTAATCTTTTCTTAACAATTTTTTTGTGGTAATTTTGTAAAAGAAAAATTTTGATTGAGTTTGTGTATGTTTAATCCTGCGTTGAAAATGAACTTCTTTATACATTTCCCTCCGCTCACACATACAATTGACAACTTGGGACTTGACACGACCGGGGGTTTTTGATGAAGTCGCCCGTAAAATGAACTTGGGTTCATTGCGATTGGGGTGGGGAAAAGAATAAGGGACTCGTGGCTTCGGGCAGATTTCCGGATTAAAAACCTCTAAAAACTCGTTAGAACGAACATCTTACAACTTCAGTTTAACAAAATGGTGGTAAAGTAAAAGTAAAAAAATGGAAACTTTAATCCAAATATAAAACAAAACAATAAATAAAACATTCGTTTTATAAGCATAAAGAAAAGTGCGATATTTAATAAAAATCGTGTTCATTTTTGTTATACCGAGGTATTTTAACGTATCAAAAGACCAGGTGAGCTTTGACTCGGCCGTCTGTTGTGACTCCGGAGTCGACAAAAGCTACGGGTTCCCGAGTTGCATCACCAAGACCCAGCAACGCCCTCGAGCGAGGATTAGGCTTAGGCCAACCATCAGACTTTGGAGAGGGTTTGCACCAAACACAAGAACACTCGAAGCAGAAAAGGGGAGAGGAACGAACGAACTGACGATGTTTTGTACCCAATTTTTACAAAAGAAACTTTTTTCTCTTCAAAACTATTTTTTAAAACTAAAAATTCCACATTTCTTCTCTTTAAGGATTTACCAACTGCCAAAGAAGTGATTGCTTGATCTTTAGCTTTTCCGCTCGAAAGATTCAAAGGATTAAATTCAGCTCACCTGCTGACTTCTGGGTGTTTGAAGTCTCCCGAAAGTTCTTCGAGCCAAGATAATTATCCTCGAGTCAATTTAAGAGGACAAAAAATTAAAAAAATAATAATAATGAAAGAAAATGGAAAATTTTGTGTTATTGAGTCGGATTTAAAAAGTGTTTTTAAGTGCGGGATTAAATAGGAAAATTTAGACGAGAACCAATAAAATCAGAGAAAAGTAACAGAGTCTCCTCCTACCTTAAGTTGGACGTCAAAAAGCTATTGAAGGGGCGTGAAAGGTGCGATGACGAAGGCGGATCCGTTTTAACTCACGTGATCGAAAGCGGCCAATGGCTATGAAAGGAGGAGGGAATCGAGAGATGCGTTAAAGTTCGAGGTGTGGTGCACAACAGAAGCAGAAGTGCAAAGATCTGGATTATGTGTGAACGAGATGAACAAACCAAATGGAACTTCGAGTAAGTTTTAATTCATTTTTTTACAATTTTATAAAATTTGCTTAATTTTAATGTCATTTAAGGTCGTATTCTTTTGGATATACCCTGCAAAGTGTGCCAAGATCATTCTTCGGGGAAACATTACGGGATATTTGCTTGTGATGGGTGAGTTTAATTAAGATATTTTAATACTTTAATATCTATCGGATCAATTGGCAAGAAATAATTTGAATAACTTTCTACTGATTTTTTTATTTTACAACGGGAAACGGGAGTTTTATTATAAGTTTATGAAAATACATATAAATAGTAATATTTATTAATATCCAGTTGAGAATTTCATTGTATCGCAGTATGGGGCAGCTGTTGAGGGCGTCTTTGTGGTTCGCGCCTCATTAAATCTAAAAGCGACACCCCGCGGCTTCATGCCGCAATACTTGCCCATCAATTAAGTCTCGTCTCAATGTGGTCACCAAGTCAACTATGAAATTGGCGAACGATCACAAACCCTCTCTCAAAAACCCCCAACTCATACAAAACCCATATTAATATTTAAAAATATTTTTTAAAATATTTTTTAAAATTTATTCTCATTGACAGATGCGCCGGTTTCTTCAAGGTAACTACAATATTTATTACAACTAACACCATCTGCCCAAATCCTTACCAAACTTGTTGTTTTCTACGAGTTCTCTTGTGCTTCTCTTCTCGTCAATTAGTGACCCCAAACCCGTGACATGAAAAGTCGTATCGGGTGTTTTCATCACCGTGTTTTTCCTTCTTGCTGATAGAGATACTTGGCAGTTAATGAGGCTTATCCCGTCTCACTTCATTTACCTGTCGACTCAATTCACGCGCCCCATCTTCACCGTTAACTCCCCTCGTCAAACCCATCTCCCTTCTACAACTAAAAACACCGCAACCTCCAACTCTTCCTATTTTTTACTCTTTTGTTCTTCAGCGATCCATTCGAAGGAATAGAAAATACGTGTGTAAAGCGAGAGGACAAGGACTGTGTCCAGTGGATAAAACTCACAGAAACCAATGTCGGGCGTGTCGGCTTAAAAAGTGTCTCGAAGCGGGCATGAATAAAGATGGTAAGATTTTATCAAGTTTAAGAATGGTTAAAATATAGTTTTTAAATATCTCGCGGCCTACATTCTTTAGTTCTAATATTCCAGTAACCAATATTAGAAGTTAAAAAAGAAAAGTAGCTTAGAAAATAGGTCTGTATTCGTTTCCTGTAACTAGATCTTAATCTCCGCCCAAACTGCGCTCAACTCACTCAGGTGTGTTCATCCCTGTAATAGAAATGCGAAACTAACCAGGTGTCACCCCATTCCGGAAACTATTATTTAAAAAATAGCCAACAAAAACAGTTGCTTAGTAACATTTAGTTATGCTAAAAAACGTTAATTTCCCACACTTTTATTTCTCAGCCCACTTTTAGCATATTCAGTGTTCAATGCCGTAAATACGAGGAGTTGAAAGAGGGGCTTAAGCCTAACTTCGGGGGAAAGAGGGTGTCCAACATCACCAGCTCTTTACCCTATTTCCAGCTGACTGAAACTAACTTTAAGTCAGGGTTTTGAGTTAGTGAAGCGTGCAATCGAAAGTCTGTTTTTTCTTCGTTTCCTCGCAGTCCCAGATCCTTAGATTTTCGTGCGTTGAATACAGATTTTAATGGAGAACTGTTTCGTCTTTATTTTTCCCACAGCTGTTCAACACGAAAGAGGTCCTCGTAACTCTACTCTTAGGCGCCAAGTGCCGCTTTACCTGAAGGAATCATCAGCTGGAGATGCTCTTGCAGCGGGTCCTTCTGCTCACCTGGCGCCTCCTCATTTCTTAACTCGACTCGCATCGCCAATAGAAAATTCGGAGGTGAATGTAGCTGCTGAATGTTCTTCGTTGACCTCGATAAGGCCTACTGTTATTTGCCAACCGACACCGAAGGTATTTTAAAGAGATTTTAAAAAGTTTTGATAATATTATTTTAAATGAAAATTTTTTTAAAATTAGTATCCGCATGAGTTATCTGTTAATTATTTCGGTAATGCCGATTCGATTTGCGAGACTGCAGCTCGTCTTCTGTTCATGAATGTAAAATGGGCGAAAAATGTTCCAGCATTTACAGGATTACCGTTTAGAGATCAGGTAAATTAGTTTTTTAAAATTTAATAATTTTTTGAATAATTTTTTGGATTAATCTGTATGTTTAGCTGTTGTTATTGGAAGAAGGATGGCGCGATTTGTTTGTATTGGGAGCGGCACAGTTCTTCATGCCGATGGAAGTTGCGCCGTTGCTTACAGCTGCAGGTGATAAATGTTTGATTTATACTAAATTATTTTTTTTAAAGTTATTAAAATATTTACTGATAGGTATGTCGCAAGATCGACTCAGTCCCGATAGACTCATGGCCATAATGAACGAAATTCACGCATTTCAAGACGTGTTGGGAAAATTTAAAGATATGCAAGTCGATGTAACGGAATATGCATGTTTGAAAGCCATAGTATTATTTAAAACTGGTAATGCCTATATATATATTCAAATTTAAATAATAAATTTGTTTTCTGAATAATTCCAGTTTTATCTTCGACTGGGCCTGATTTGAGAATTTTACGAGACGTGGTATCGGTTGCTTCGTTACAAGATCAAGCTCAATTAACACTTAGTAAATATATCCAAACAACTTACCCAACACAGCCGTTTCGGTTCGGTAAACTTCTACTGTTATTGCCAACATTAAAAGCTGTCGGTGCTCATACGATAGAAGAATTATTCTTCAAAAAGACTATCGGCAGTATACCAATAGAAAGACTCCTTTGCGACATGTACAAATCGAATGATTTTTAAATTTGGATTTTATTTATAATTGTAAATAACGATTATTTTGCGGGTAGAAATGAAAAATAAATGTTAAGTAATTTTTGTTTTTTAATTATTTTTTATTGTATAATTCTTTATTAGCCCTTTAGATTAACTAAACCAATAGGCTAATAAAATTGTGATGTAAAAAAATCCAGTATTATTATTATTAATATTATTATACAATTTATATAAAAAGGCGACCAAATTTTTTATATTCAATTACAGAAAAATAAATAATTTGATATGTGCTACTCTAATCATCTTTATTTGCATAAATATTTTCTGAGCTGCCTTGTTTGGTATATAATGTATGCAGATCCTCTGTAAAAAAAATGAGTAAACAAAACAACACAACCAAATTACGCATGAAAACTCTTTATGTAGTTGTAAGTGAGAAAAGGGAATTGAAAACCAAGGACAAAATGAATGAAAAATAAAAATAAATTCTATATTTTATAATTTTACATTGTAAAAATATATTACAGAAACATACAAAAGTGATTAGAGAAATATGAGTGAAGATTATGGAAAAATAAAAAAAGATAATAAATAGAAATTGTGTCAAGGGTGTTCCTTTTTGGACACACTGTTCATACAGTTTTCTTTCTAAAAGTTGGGCATTTCCCAATCTGCGTCGTCATCACTGTAATAGTGAGCATAAATTGAATGATGGTTTGGAGCGATGCTCTCTGCATGTAGTACTGGCGTTGCGTAATAGAAATTAATCTGAGATTGGTGATCACCATTTTTAACTGCTAATTTCTCGCTTGATTTACTTTGTTTGTTTACTCTATTTAAAAGTAATATTAATAAAAATAATATTTTAGCAAAAGACAAATTTACCTGTAGCAAATCATCCGAATGAGAAGAACAATAATAATAATGAAACTAATGGCACCTGCGATTCCTCCCGCAATGTACGCAATATCGACTTTGTCCTGGTATTTATCGCCAACAAAATGTCCTTGGTATCTGCAGATCAGTTCTCCACGATGTTATTATCACATCTACCTTCATTCAGACAATAATCGTCACATACATCTGAATATCAACTAAAAATGAATTATTAAATAAATTTTATTCGTTTGTGACCAGTCGTCATTAGAGGTCAACATGGATCCCGTCACCTGACCCTGGGGCACGTCCACTATAACGCCTAGAAGGCTCAACCCCTAGAAAGAGAGCCAGTCTGTGACCAACAGTCAGGAAGAGACTGTTAGTGACCGTCGTAAAATGAGAATGTGTGGTGTTGCCCAGCGAGAGTGTGGTGGACGTGGGGAATGTTATGCGGAGGCTGAGAGGTATTTATGGCTATCCCATGTAGCCGTAAAGCAGTGTCTTAAAGTAATTATGGCTTGATATTGGCAGTTTAAACCGCCAATAAAAGACCGGCAAACCTAGAAAGCTTTGGAAACGTGGCAATGATGTGGGCTGTGGGTTTATCTAATAAAGACTCAACAATCCACAAATCACGCTTCAGAACCAATCGTTTACATGCACCGTATGTAAACCTGCCATTTAGAGACCGTGTCCAGACGTTGAAAGAGCGAGCAGTCACAATTGGGGGCCTGGCCAAGATTTGAACTCCAGGATTGCATGTAAAACCTTTTTTTGGAGTACGCAAGCAAGAGTAGATGGAATGTCTCTCTGCCGGGTAAGAGGCTGGGGAAAGATGACCCTGACGAAGCATTCCGCTGTGAGCACCTAGGTAGTAAAATGCAACTACTGCCTTGGGTGGCAAAAGATGCAGTCTGACTGCACCAGTTTCCGTCACTCCCGAATTTTGTCAGGATCTGAGCAATGATCGAAATGCATGTGCATCTCATCACTTAACTCAAATCCATGTTATGGTTTTTCTTAGAACTGACTTGTCTCTTGCACTCTTATAGTGACAATCTCACTTCTGGCAAAGATGTGATTCAATCTCACCTTGACGAGCATCAACAACCTTGAAAGAAAGTGATTCTAGTGCATTTCCATTTTCTCATTCTCACTTGCGGTGAATTGGTATTTAGACAAAAATGTCTCAAATAAATGTGACTAACCAGTTATGGCCACTTGACATTCTATTTATTCAGGCATATCAGCTTTACATCTGTCTGAGACAGTTTGACAGATCAGAATGAATGAATGAAACTTTTCCATAGTTACCAAACATGTAACTATAAACAATAAAAGTATAGTAGCTTATAAGTAACATTGTATATATTGTACACAATACAAACATATTCAAATTAACTATTAAATACTAAATACAATTATTGAACATTATTTCTCACAATCTCCCCCTGTTCAAGAATTTATTACTTTAATTTATCTGAGAAAAAAAAGTATACAATCTATATTAAAACTTTAGATCAGTACCATTAAAAAACTCTATATATTGTTACGTGGAAATAATGAACCCAGATAAAATTGCCAAATACTACCGATAGATGGCATTGATTAGGAAGGACCACCTTAATTGAGAATAATAGACTGACCCGATTTTGACGATTGAGCAGCGATAGGAAAATTTGAGCAGACTCTCTCGGACTGTTGGATTATGTAGAACTATTTTGAATTAAGTTAAGATTTTGTTTTGAATTTGATTTGCTATTTAAGTATGGATAATTTGAATTGCAATAATTGTAAGTGTTACTAACAAATGAAAACTCTAATGAACTGAGAAATTACTACCCGTTTGCGGTCTGTAGTTATCGGTTCGCCAAAAATACAAATTACTATTTAATCGTTTGAATCAGCGGAACGAAGACGACGAAATTACTAACGTTATTATTGGATTTATTGTACTGATTTGGAATTTATTATTAGCTCCGGCCGGGCTTGTTTATTGTCGTTAAAATGATAGTTGGAGAGTTGTTATAAAATAAATTATTATTGAGAAGGTGAAGTGTCACGAAATTGAAAGTGTAAATTGAAAGTTACAAAGTCCGAAGGAGTAGAATAAATTGTTTTGTTTTATTGAATGGTAAAAATTGTCCAGTTTATTTTGAATAAGATAATGACAGTGATAATTAAATGTACCGAGCTACATTTTCTCCAGAATAAAAAAAGATCCCAAAAGTTACGGTGACCCCAAATAAACCGTAACAATATATCAAAACACAAATTTCAGATAAGATTCCAATTTAACTTTTAACAAAGGCTTAGTTAACATATCTGCTATATTCTTATCCGATTTTACATACAGGGTGACACAGAATAACAGGAATTTTTGTAAAGCATTGTTAAAAAATTGGATTCCCGTTAAAAAGTTCCCGTTTTTTTGTGTCACCCTGTATATTAATACAAATTCATCTTTTAATAACAATTGCCTAATAAAATAATATTTAATATCTATGTGTTTTGTCCTATTGTTAATCACATCATTCCTTGTGAATGACATCGCCGCCTGATTATCCGCGTAGTGATAAGGTTTCAATCTATCAAAACTTAGTCCCTTGCAATCTCTAATAATTTTTGCCGTCCAAGTAATTTCCGTCGCTGCAAGATCCATCGCAATGTATTCACACTCCATTGTCGACTTGGCCACACACTTTTGGACTGATGACTTCCACCCCATTGGTACGTCTCCTAATGTCCATATAAAACCATTTATTGATCTTCTGGAGTCAACTGCTGTCGCCCATGAAGCATCTGAATACATTTTTAAATCCAATGACGTAGCTCTCGATAAATTTATTCCATATGATATTGTGGTACTCAAATATCTCAATATGTTCATAAGATATCCAAATTGGATCTCCGTTAGTGACGATGAAAATTGAGCACACATAATAACTGAATATGCTATATCAGGTCTTGTCCTGTTTGCCACAAATAATAATGCTCCAAGTAGCTCGCGGAATAGTTGACTTGTTGCTTGTTGTTAATTCAGGCTCTAAATTTATCTTGTAATTTGTTCCAACATCCATCGGAATGTACACTGGCACCGCTCCCCCTTTCAAAAACTTCTCCGACAATTTTTGAATGTACTTCTGTTAATGCAATATGATACTTCCGTCTTCCAGTTCAAATTCTACTCCGAAGAATTTCCTGATTGGTCCTAGACGAACCAATTCATACGTTTGAAAAATCTTCTGATAAATTTCTTCCATTCTTGCAGTTGTAGATGTAAATACCGCCATGTCATCCATGTATAACAATAGTATACACCAGTCTTCATATGCAAACACACATGGGCAGTATAATGACGCCACAAATCCTGTTTTTACTAAAGCTTGTGCTAAATGAATGTGCCAGCATCTTCCAGCTTGTTTTAGACCATACAGTGATTTGTTTAATCTCAATACTGTGTCATGTGTGTCTTGTGACTGTCCATATTTTAGTGGTAGCTCCATATAGATTTCCTTGTCTATTGTACCGTAAAGGTAGGCGCATTTTACATTCCATTGCTCATGTATCCATTTCTTAATCATAACCAAAAGTGTAAAAATTACTTTCACTAAATCGAATTCAACCACTGGTGAGAATGTTTCATCGTAATCACTGCCTGGCCGTTGTTTATGTCCATGAGCAACGAGACATGCCTTAAACCTCTTTATTGTTCCATTTACATGAGTTTTCAGAGCAAAAACCCATTTGTTCGTCAGTTCTTTTATTCCCTGTGGTCTAGGCACTGGTGTCCAAACTTTTCTCAATTCCATGCTGCCTGGTTCATCTAAGATTGCTAGCTTCCATTCATCCACTTGTTCTGATTCCACAGCTTCCTTGTAAGTTTGTGGAATTGTTACAAAACACGCCATATCTGAGTCTCCTGTCTGCTCTGGAGACTCTGGTAATGGTGGTAATGTGCTTATTAGTGAAGGACACACATGTCTTAATGATGGTGTGAAACAAAAGTCTTTTTGTTGCTACGGAATGTTTAATCTTTGGCATGTGTCTCTCACTTCGTTCCAACTTCTATTCCTGGTTGTCTCGTCCCTGTAGTAGTAATATACATCTACCCTTCTACCCGTTTGTCTAGGTACTTCTTCTCGATGCCATTGTTTTGGAGAGGTAAGTTTTGGCAACGAACCGGTTTAGTTGTTGTTGTCGAAATTGAATGTTCTGCCGTTGGATGGCATCCAGCAGTATCGCTAAAAAGATGCTGATATTTATTTAGTAAACCACGTAAACACAGTAGTTTATCCCTTCCCATCGTGCATTTTGATAACAAGTTGCCTATGACGTCATTGGACGATTTCTCTTCTTCTTAAGTCATAAATAACCCATCAAATCAATCGATTATCGCTTCTGCAAATTCTTGGGAGGTAGATAGGTAGGTAGGTAGGTATATTGCTTAAAGTCGCCAGCGGCTACTATGGCCATACGCGACTTGTCGCAAACTTAAAA
>JAQFZU010000360.1:0-29564 GCA_034696185.1 Henia vesuviana | reverse complement strand
TATTCTAATTTTTTTGAATCAAAAATTTTATGATTTTGGTTAAAATGACCATTTATATGGAAATTA
Source organism: Henia vesuviana (assembly GCA_034696185.1). NCBI lineage: Eukaryota > Metazoa > Arthropoda > Chilopoda > Geophilomorpha > Dignathodontidae > Henia > Henia vesuviana. The sequence goes on along the minus strand of JAQFZU010000360.1, from coordinate 29,498 downwards.
AAAGATAAAAGTGTTTTCGAGCGATTTGAATTTATTATTCAGTTTTATCTCTCGGGAATTGAAAGTTTAAACTGAATATTTGGTTTATTCAATTTACAACCGAATTGACCTGTTGCCTCGAGCTTGGCAAATCACAATTCCCTTTAATCAATGAACTGGAACAAGAGTTGACGTCGATTCGAAGAGTTTTGTTATTGTCCTGCTGAGCCCGCAACCCTTTTCCTGAGTAATGACTCGGGAATTGAAGAGAGGCAACCATCAGCATTCAATCCCTTTACCCTGCGGTAATTGCGGCCATTGTACTTCAACCCATCCCTGATTAAGAAAGCGAAGCAGCTTTTGATTTCTCATTAAAATAGGATCAGACAATACATTGAATTTCAAAGCAATGTAGAATTTGTAATAAAAATAAAATATACAGACAAAATTAATTAATATATCCCTGAATTTTTTAAGTTAAAATAAAATATCGATTCCTTAGACCAAATATTTAGTTTGTTTATATTTTCCAGTATTCTATTTATCAGACATATGTGGCATCAATTTTTGATTTAACTTGAAAAAAAAAAACTATTTTTTCAGCGATAAATGATTTGTCAAAGTTGGAACGAACTTATTATTGATTTCTTTTGCTTCTTTTTCCATTCAACTATTTTCGCAATTTGTGGATGGCATCGAGCGCAAAGGGAAAACGACCCCTTATGCCAAACGCATCCAACATTTCCTATAGTCCCTACCTCGATTTTTTTTTCTTTTTATTTTTTTATTTATAAAACCCAAATTTTCTTTTCGACCATAAAACTTTTTTTTTACATAATAAAAAATTAAAAAATAATTAAATAGCGGAAATGAGAAATTAATTTAAGACCCTTTCAGAAATTTTTATTCTCTGGAGAAAATAAACAAACTAAACTCAAATACTCTTTTAAAATAACAACACAGACTAATGAAATTACAAGTGCAACGATTCAAAAAAAAAAAAAAAAAAGTTAACGTTGCTTTTCACGTATGTAGAATATTGCGTTAAATTTTCTTGCCTTTCTTGTAAAAGCGATAAAAAGGCAGTTTATTAGGTCCTGAAAAGTGTTTAGCTGTAGATTAAGGTCTTCTTTTACCCGTATATTACGTGACTTGTCTGATGATGGACCGCATCGCCCGTAAAAAGCCCAACCGAGCTCGAGCTAATAAGTGAGGCCGCATTCACAAGTGTCTCGATAACCCTTAATATCCACGCCTACCATTTTAAGTAGTTTACGAGCTAATTCCTAGCAACTTTAATGACCTTGTTGGTTTTATGACTGAGAATTAATAAAACTACGACTCCGTCTGGAGTTGAAGAAAACACCCATTAAATTTTAACCTACTCGATTTTTTTTAAGGATTCTAATAACGTAATACATCGCCATAACTGTTTGAAAACTGTTTGACTTCAACTTTATATTCAGTATTTTATCTATTTTAAACGAAAATGTCAACTTGAAATAGGTATACTGTGGGACTTTAATAAAATGTGCCATACCATGACTGAATGTAACATTAACCTCAGTGGTAAAAGCTGGAATTTTTTCGTGTTTAGTACCAGCACAGATTACCTACTTCATCCCCTTTGGCCTTAGCCTACAGTATGAGTCTGAACTCGAGGTCTTGTTTTACTACGCTCTTAATTAAGCCCACATGATAGCCCAACGTTTCTCATGATTTCTTTATTTTCTTTTTTTTCTTGTAGGGGAACGTTGTTTGTCTGCCTGTGTGATAAATGGTAAGTTACTTCTTTATTTCTTCAACTAAAAACTTACTTCCAGGGTTGAAAACATTGAATTAAAGTTTCAATACGTTGCCCTATAAGTGCAATGTTGTTACTACGCTATAAATAAGAAGCATCAAAGATGGAAAAAGAAATAAAATAATTTAATTTTGTTTTCAAAATATCATCAATTCAATAGTAACGAGTTTGAGTTAAACATTTAAATTTATTTACTTTACTTTCTTAGCCTCTTTGGCCTTTTATTTCCTTGTATTTCACTTTTTTACGACTAGTGAACCTAATACCGGGACATTCACTTAGGTTATAAAGTAAAAGAAACCGTTCTTTACCTACTTTTTTTCTTTTTTTTTTTTTTTCACCGACCATTGTCCTTGGGACGTCTTTCTCCTTCAGTGCGCATCTTCTTTCGGTGTTATCCTTTGAGGAAAATTGTTTTTCTAAAGGAATCTCCGTGCTTTTTTTCACCGTTAAAGCGTATATAGTCGCAGACACATACACATTACGGTCTAGTAAAATGCACTCTGCTCGGTTTGGCAACTTTATTCAGGAAGCCATTAGCTTTGACGCATGTTTGTGTGCGCATAATCGATCAAAGCACATCTTTCATCGCGTGTCAACTTCTATTCATATTTTGTCCACGAAATATGGCTTTCTTTATTATATTTACATTCTTTAAAAATTCGCGATTGTTAAAGTATATAACTCGTTACGTCTTTAATCACAGCTCATAGCGTAACTGACGTTTTTATTCGCTCGCTGCACTCTAATAAATCTATGAAAGAAAGCGGAGGAGTAAAGTGCAGAGTACATTAGCCTTTGCAGATGTATAAACATAACTCAGTAAATAAATAATGAGGATTCGGCTAATATATCCTAATTGGTAAATTGCTTTTTTCTACCTCAACGTTTTATTTTTTTTATTCACTGCATTTAGCTATCAATTTGACATGACCATTTGACAATTTTCTTTATTTCTTTATTTGAATATTAATAATAGACTAAAAAAATATTTAATAAATAAATAGTAAAATATTTAGGAAGAGGCAATTCGTATTAATTCGATGATAAATGTATGTTTCAATGGTCTTTGAAGATCAATGTTATCCCTTTTGGTCCTCTGCCAACTGTTCGATGAAAGAGTAAACACGTTGAAAGTACGTAGATTGATCGACAACTAATAAATCAATGTTTATCCATCTATAGAAGTCCTCTTTTGACTGTTATTAGCGAGTTCAGTTGATGGAAGGATGAAAAGGGAACATCGTATAAAGAGCAATGTAAACTTGACGTATTGGTTTATTATAGGTGATGCCAAATAGGTGGGTGAATCTCTTAAATCCACCATCAACACAATTTATCCAACAGCTATATTTCGTTGGTAGCTTGCGAAATATTTTCCTTCTCCTTTTTTCCCCAATTTTAAATCTCTTTTTCAATTGCCTTTGTGGAGTCCAAATGGTTGGCCCCATATATACTAAAGGCGAGCAGTATAAAGTTGATAGCTCGTGCAGTGTGAGAGAAAAGAGAGAGTTAGGTGAGCTACTGCCTCGAATTGAAATGTGAGTCTCGTCCAATCTTGCTCTATACTATATATACCAATACTCACTTCTTAACTTGAAAACTATAAAACTTTTTTACGGTTGCAACCCAACAGAGTTGTATCGTGTCAAGTCACTTTCTCTATCTCGAGCTTAACTTAGAGCTCATCCGCGTAGAGAAAAGAGAAACGAAGCGTGTGATTGGCAACTCACTTCAATTCGATGCTGAGGGAATTAAGCTATGCGTTTTAGCACTGTTGAGAGTTGCTAATTAAAATCGAAGTAATTCACTAAACATTTATTTACTTTAGATATTTCATTTTAGATAATATAAAATTAAATTAGGTTTTATTTTATAATTTATTTATTTTTTTTTTCGTTGGGGTAATTGATGTACTTTTGGCATACTGTCAACCCGTGTTTACCAGTCCCTCAGCACTCATTCAGTTTCATGCGGGGTTATCGGATGGTAACGGATGAGTGATTTGGAAATTGTAGGCGGAGAAATTTTCGTAAAAGACGCAACTTGAAATCACTCCTTTTCACAGACGAACCCACGCTTCGATGCACTACCATAATCGCATTGATTCTCGTTAATTTAGAAAATAGTGAAGGCGAGCGAGACTTTGAACTCAATGCCGAGTGCGAATGATGACTTGAAAGAAAAAATGTAAATGTATAGTGTGGCGGGGGTAAAAAAAATATTGTGACTTTTATACTTTTTTAAGCGCTGGTAAATTTTTTTAGAAGTGCACAATGTCCATTTTCTTTTTAGTGCGCGAATAGTCAGAATTTCAAAGTCATTTGTCAGTTCGCAAGTTTTATTACCGTGTACATCACTTGATTTCGTTTGTTCTGCCTGCAATAAAAAAGCGTCGACGGTTTTTTTTTTGTATAAAGAAATATAAAAAAAAAATTTTTTTTCCACATTTCCACTCGAAAGTTCTCTATGGTGGATTTTCAAAGAGCCAAAACTGTCTATTGAATTGATCATTAAAATGAACGGTTTTGTTGAATTTTTTTTTTATAATTTCTATTTTTGAAGTTAAAATTTATATTTAGTTAAGCAGGTATTTTAAATGTTGTTTTCTCTGAAATATCAGGCGTCTAATTAGCATTAAGATTTACGGCAGCGAGGGCGAAATTAACGTCTTGGAACGTCTTCAAAGGGGCATAAGTTCCATGTATGTTTTACTCTTGAAAAATGAATTTCGAAAATTACTCATTCTGACAAATATTTCTTCCTCGGTTTGAAGAATGAGAGAAAAAATGAAGAAAAAAAAAGAAAAACTATTTTTCTTTTGCATTCCAAGGCTTCAGAAATTTATTAAGCCATAATTGTAGTCAACAAACCTCATTGGTACATTCAAAGTATTTCGTGCACGGCGCGTGTAATGGACCAGAACACGCAACGAAATTGCATGGAACAAAATTGGGACCTTCCCTCGCACTATTTCCTCCCCATGAGAGTTTTTGAGAACTTTCCCATAGGATTAAACCCATTTCCAAAACTAGAATTTAGTACATCTCATACCTTGGGAATTGGATTTTTGCCACTTGATCCAATTGGAAAAAAAAGGTTTTACTGTAAATACATGTATAAGAGAGTCTATAACCTTTGTGACTCATTTCCTACCATTTCTGGAAAATCAAAAAAATAAAAGCAATTTTCTTCCACTTTTCTGATTTCTTTTTAAAAATTCCGAATGAAAGCGGAAATGAATTTTTCTCCTACAATCAAAATCCCATAGATTACTCTTAACACCACGCCTTAGCAACTCCATCATCTTAAGCCGGGTTAAATAACCAGGGCGGAGACAATAAATAAAAATAAAACAGCCAAACAATAACCCAAACGAGTAGTAATGGCCTTCCCAGCCATTGCAAATAACTCAAATACCAACTGACATTTTGAGCCGCATCACCCATCAAAAAAAATGTCTCCCGGATAAACTCGTGATATCCAACATAGATAAGTAGAGATGCCTTTTTTTGACGAGATAGGCATTTCCCATTTCCACCTTTTAACCCCCCCCCCCCTTTTTTTTTCTTTACTTTCTTCGAGTTCTAAGCGCTCAAGTATTGAACTTGTCTCGATCGTGAGGCACTCGTTGCTGTCAATGAAGCAAACGCACAACTACACATGTCTAGTACTTATTGGATGCAGTTTGTATTGCTATGTGTGTGTGCTAAAGAGCTTTGCAAACCAAGTTTCTTGCATCCATGAATTTTACAGGACTTTGAGCCAGGGGAAAGTCTTTTGTTGAGGTGAGATGTGATATTTTTTCTCATAAGTAACAAGCATTACAACCCCGAGTCATTGAATTGGGGTTGGGTAATGTTTCTACCCTATTCGTAGTGCAGGTTGGATGAATCCATTCTCTTCATTAATTTATGGTAAGAGTTGGAAATGGCAGAAATATGTGGATTTTTTTTCTCATTTTCGTGCATGGAAATGAGGGGAAGTGGGTGTAACCTAAAACACTATACTTATGCACGCTAATTGCAGTCAATTAATAAGTTTTCTGTATTTCGAAGGGCAAAGATTTTGCATTGGAAGAATTTTTTTCGGTTGTTGGAATGGGTGAGATTTTTATAGCTGATAATTTCATTTTATTTTTTCTTGATACTTTACAAAGTTGTTGGTGCGAGGATAATTTCTTTTTTTTTTTTTTTTTGGAAGGAAAAAATGGCGCCGCCTTTTGCATATTTTAATCTGCCTGCAGCTGTGAATGGAGTGTGAACCACAATAGAGATGACGCGTGATGTTGTTTCCTGCGGTTGTTCGTTTTTCGTAAAAAATTAGACAATATTGAGCTCAAAGTATTAAAATTTTAAAATGTTGAGGAAAAAATCCCCGTTATTTATGTATTTCTTAACACTACTTTATCCCTCATTTCAAAAAAAAAAATTTCTTATTTTAAAGCTGGTCTGTATATTCTCCATGCAAAAACCTCAGTGAAAGAAATTATCTTTACATATTATAATGGCTTGCAAGGGAAACATTTGGCTACTTGTCTATTGGGGTTTATTGCTTTTTTGGCCAGGGCTTTTTAAATAAAGAATTGTAAGAATAAAAATAGTTTTTCTAAGTTGAATATGTAAAAGAAATTTAAATAATTTTACTCTTAGCAAGCTGCATCCCATGTGTTAGTCAGCAAACTTCCATTGAAATGTTTGACAGTGGCTTTTGTCTTTGTTTCGAGACGACCGGGAATTTGAGTGGAAAAGACTTTTTCTTTTCTCATGTTTCTTTCATTATATGGCCTTTTTACTATAGTCCTTCTTTAATCTTTCAAGAAGTTTGCAGTTAAATTATGAATATATATCTCTTACATCAATATCAATAAAGAAATTTTATTTAGAAAAAAAAATAGCTAAAAATTTCGTTTTTCCATTTGCTTCATGTTTTTAGCTGGATAAATAAAAAATATTCTCTATTTTTCTTGCCAATTCTTGGCCTTCCGCCCGTTTTCCTCATCCGTGTTGACACCCATGATCGAACGTGTTCTATTTCTCACCTTTCGATCGCAAAAGCCTTATTATGCATACAATGTCAACATGCGTGAGTGGATAGGTTCGTTTAATTCAACAAATAAACAGATAACACTATTGATCCTTTTGTCGAAAATTTTAATTTCATAAATATTAATTACCAATTAAGAAAAACAATAGAATATTAAGGTTGATGTATCGTAAGACGGAGTGAAAATCCTTGAGAAAATTTTAAAGATGTTTGAAAAAAAAAATCTTTTATTTTATTTTCCATATTCTTTTTTATTCTTTGTATAAAAAAAGTCGGGCAATGCTGAGGATTTCCTCTCTTGCAACGTGTTGACTGTGGTGTCAATGGCATTACTACGTCCTCGCTCAGTGTGCGCCGTTGAATCAATACGTGAGCTGCTTTCTTCTTCCTTAATGTGGCACGTTGCCAGGGATGCTTAAAACCACGTATCACGAACGTTGCATTGGGTGGCGAAGAAAAGTGTTCAATTTACGGTAATTAATGCCAATGCAAATCGAGGTCAAGTTGGAGACACGAGTGACCTGCATAGAAATTGGTTCATGAATTTTATCGAGTTGTTTGAACGATGCAATCTTAACACGTATATACAGTTTTAAGTAGCGTTTTCAAATTTCCCGTTTAACTTAACTGAGATAAATTAGAGGAAATGAGAAATAAATGCTTTTAAAAGTTTACACACATTGGATCTCTCTGACTGATAAGAAGCATTGGAACGTGTTTACAATTTTCATTTATTCTTACATTTAAATGCCTCGTTGCGAATTTCCAATTATCTTGCATTTATCTTGTTTTCTAATCAAATTAACTCTTGTTAAAATGTTGTTTTAATTTCAGTGCTTCAGTTTGCGAACCACGTGCTTATTTTGCTTACCCAACAACTAAGGTAAGACTTTAACTTGTTATATTCGAAATGTTAAACTTGTTATAATATTCTTTTATGTAAGCCTATCTTGCTTAGCTCGCTTCATTCATGTTGCTTGTACGAGTATATGTGAGCATCTGCGCTTTTCTAATGGAATTAACAAGAGCGAAACAGCTTCACTTCTCATCACAAGCGAGCGGCAAGAAAACTGCCTATAATGCGATCGTCATTTTGAGCGTTAAGTGCGTTCACAAATTAGACAAGTTGGCAGTTCTGGCTCTCCAGTTTCGACTGGACTGACAGCACTTTGCAAGGGGTCCGGCTTCCAGTTATGATTTATTAATTCGCAACTCACTTTGCTGTCGATAACGTCACTTGTGGATGAGATCTATCGATCCGAATTGCTCAAAGTTTATTTTCTATTGATGAATTAGTCGAGAAATAATTTTTTTTTAATGAAGGGAAGAAAATGGAATTAGTTGCTTATTTTTTTTAAGGTTTAAGAGACGAGGGATTTATGCAGAAATCAATGGCACACGTCATTGGTCGCATTGTAATCAAATGTAAGAGGATTGTGGATCTGCCAATTCCATTTACCAGGACCAAGTCTTGGCAAATTGGGATTAGACTTTTGCAGTTCCACCAGCTGTGATTCACTTTTTTTTTCTTTTTTGGTGCTGATTTTCCCTTTTGCACCGTCTTGACCTGTTTTTCTTTTTCTTTTTTTTTTCTTCTTTTTTATGATTTTAATTTGCTGAACTCGACAACAAAACTCTGAAATGAAATAAAATAAACTCTTTTTCACAATCGAAAGACAAAAAAAAGATGGGATAAATGGAAGTGGCTTTTCGTTTTAACCTTAGAAAGATAAATTTAAAAAAATCTTACGCACAGCTTTAACTGCAGTTCTGGTCTTTAAATTTGGAACTTTTGATTAAGAAATATTTCTAACTCACAAGATGAAACTTTTTATTATCTTAAGTTACAATTTTGAAGAAAAAAGAATATTTTGCAAGGCCCAATTATGGGATGAAGTAGATAAGGATAAAATTTATGGAATGATATGAAATTCTACTTTGTGATTAATGCATTGTGGCATATTGCCATTAGTTCTATTATATTTTTCTTTTGTATTTATAGAGCCCACAACCCCAGTGTTTATCAGATTTGGCGCAAAAACCTTTTTTTTACTTCTACAAAATAACAGTTTGAATCAAATTGATTTTTGCTCAAAATCTTATAAATGTTTTCAGCAGAAAAATTCAACTCAATATTTTATTATTCTTTGTGGATATATAAAAAAAAATGTAAACATTATTATTACTCAAGTTGATTTCGAATAGCAGGTGATTTTCCCATTAAGATTTTCAATACTTAGAGGAGATTTGATTTGTGCGTAAAGTTCTAAGTATAATTACCCAACCTGAGAAATTGAGCTGAATCAGTCGGGGATTTACTTTAAGCTCGACTCCTAATCTCTTCAGTTCTAAGTTACCAATGACCCAATTAATTTCTTGTCCTCAGTTACATTGTTTACGTGCCCGACATGTTGAGGTGACGACAAGCAGTTTTTTTTACATATTTATTTTAATTTTTTTTTTTTAGAAAAAATTGCAGTCCTTTAGAAGCAACTCTTCATTGCCAAAATCTTCAAGCTTTAATACGCAGTTTGGTACTGGTCTTGCAGAAATGTTCATCTTCAATTCAAGTACTTTTAACTTGTTCGAGCAAACGAGATTTCGTTTTAGAAATGTTGGCCAACATCATTCACAACGTACTCGCCTGCCTCAATGACGGTAAGATTTCGAATCCACACTAGCACACCAAACTTAGCCCAAAATGCGAAACCTGCGCTTGGCATGTTTATTTACACTCGATCTAGAATGAAAGTAATTTACTATTCAGTCACTTCGACTTGATTAGAAGTTTTTTTTTTTCACGTTTAAATAAAATTGAATCAATAATTAGAAAATTTAATAAAACAAATGTTTTATTTTATTAAATTAAATGTTGAAAATTATTCGCTTAATCTCGGTTCACGAAATGTAAAACGAGGAATTTTGTATAATCTCGAGTGAGAGTTGAGCGGGTGCATTAATGAAGCAAAATTTCTTGTAGTTTGCAATTTAATATGCAGAATTTAGATGTTAATTTTATTTAATATTATTTACTTTGGCCTTATATTGCCAAGTTGTTAAAAAAGTTATTAAGAAACTCTTTAAACATTCAATTCCACGATAAAATTACTTATCCAATAATGTTATAAAATTTACATATTTTAAATCGAGATTTAAAAAAACCTCAAATTAAAATTTGTGGTTTTTTTTTAGATAAAAAATTTAGAAAATTTGAAGTTAATAATTCTATTTAAAACTACTGAAAAGTCACACAAAATTCTTAAAATTGATCCATTTCAATGGTGAAATTGAAGTAGACTTGGAAGTGAAATGGAGGAAAACTTTTCCTTCTTCCCTCATATTTATTTTTTCCTTTTTTCTGGCTTCTCTTATTCCCTTTCTCATATTTCACTTACCCCCTTATCCCACATTTAGACTACTCAAAAGATACGCATTTTTATAGATTTTACGCTTTTTAATTCTTTTTTTACGACATTTTTTCTTACAGATGGAATTTTGCTGGATTGCAGAATGCATTGCGGCATGGCAGTTCCACTTCTTCTGAAATCCATAATGGGGGCTGATTATTTTCCTGTGGTAAGTAGCAAAAGCAAGAAACTACGAAAAACGGGTATTTTGTAGAGTTTCGCCTTAAATATTTTTATTTTATTACTTTTTGTATTGGCCTAAGCTGCTTTTCTCTTTGCATACACACGTCTACGTGATTATCTTTTAATGAGCACTCCTGAAGCCCAGTTACGACGATTTAATTAATGTTTACGACCCCTTTTCCCCTACACCTATATCACTATGTGGGAGGGAAAGAGAGGAAATTTTTCTCTGAAATCTATTCAGGAAATTTTGCATTTTGCCAGTTTATGATAATGAACCGTTGCATTTTTTATCTCTCTCGTTTGAAACTAACCTTTATGAAAACATTTGAATTTTTATTTTTCCCTTATTTCTATTCAATTTTCTAATTGCCGAGTCGTAGAAATTAAAATGGCTCAATCAAAATTCGAATCAATAATTTTTTTTAAAAATATTCAACGCTGAAAAATCTTGATTAAATTCCTAGAAAAGATGAGGTTGAAATGAAAGGAATTTTGTCCACTCGTTGCCACCAGGTACAAAAGGGTTGAGCTGCTCATTCCCTAGATACATCTCAACTCCACCATAACAACGCATTAAATCTGAGATCAAGGCAGAATAAAAGGAGACCGTAAACAGACCCAATTCATGGACTAGCATCCACTTCAGTGCTTTAGATTTTTTTTTTTACACTCTTCACACTGTTCTGAGAACGAGCTTATAAACTGCCCCGTGAAATGGACCACAAGAGTTCATGAACAGCAGTTTGTGTAATCGTAAAAAAATTTTCACAAACGATAATATTTTTTTTATTCATTTTTATTTTTCACTTTCACGCGATAAAAATATGATGGCCCTTAACCATTCTCGTGCTTTTTTCCTCTCCCGCGGTACAAAAAAAATACAACGATTTGCATGTTTGGTCAGAAAAATTTCAAAGTCCATTGCACTTTAGGTGGTCCAACTGATCCAAGTACAAACACGAGGAACCATTTGATCAAATATTTGTTTACAACCTCTTTATCCCTGGAGCTGAAAAGCAGCACAAAGTGATGCTGGCACACACACTACTATAGATTCCAAGCTCGAATTTCCACCATCAGTTCTTTCCTTTAAGGCACAACATTAATACCGAGTAATTTTCTTTGATTAATTTTCCTTTGTCCTTCTTTTATTCCCTCATTAAAGATTCTTCAATTTAATATTAAAACTAAACATAGCAACAGTACAAAATGCGAGTTGCATATTAAAATAGTTTTGTAGCGAAGAAAGAAGGTAATATAAGCACCTATTAAAATGAAATTCGCTTCTGTGACAAGAGTGAAGCACCTCTTTATGTCTTTTTCTATTCCAATGTAAATTGTTTCATTCTTTTGAGTAAGTTGCTGTTTAATGAAAAGAAGAGGCCTTTTTTGAAGTACATTATTCGTCCGACGCACCTTTATTTTATACCTCTCACACGAAAAGAAAAAAAATATTTCGAGTGTAATTTTTTTTTCTATGGTTGAGAAGAGAGAAAGAGACAAAGGATAAAAGCAAACATCTCCACAAGTAGGACACGATCTGTCATAGCGTGCAATGAATGAAAGTCACCTAAAGATGCACTTTGGTATCCATCCACGTCCAAAACCGAACACCAAAAAGGGGCCTCAGATGGTGCTAATAAATATCCCCAGAGTATTGGCAACCCGTGCTGACATCGGTGCCAGTTTTTTAAGACTTTTATTACTTTCTTTAGAGGAAAAAAAATTTTTAAAGGAAAGTGTAATTACATTCTGTCACTGACTCTCAGCTCGGATTTTTTATGATCATATTTATTAGCTTAGTTTATAGCCAATACCCAATGGCCAATATATATCACGGAATGTTTAGTTTTATTTACGCTTGTCAAGATTTTATAATTGAGTCTAGAATCAATTAATTCTGTATTAATTAATGCTTGAATTAATTAATTGTAAATTAATTAATTTATACTCGAATTGTTTAATTATTAAGTTATTAGCTGCGAATATTAAAATCATTTGAAATATTAGCTTTAATCGAAGCTTTGTGTTAAACTAATTTGACGTTGAGTGTCAATAAGTGGCTAAAGATGGAATAAAAAGTTCACTGTGGTTATATGAGAAGACAAAACCGAGATATTTGTTCTTAAGAGACCACTCCTTTACTAAGCGTGTAATGGAAATTGTTCCAGGCAATCGGGCATTGCTTCTATTCACTCACTCGATTTCCTGTGTCGAGTGCATAGGAGACTGCGACGAGTCTTCTATTTGATCGTTAAGCACCGGGCACCAAGAGGACTTTGGATTCATTACAAGACTCTTCCCTTTTACTCTCTTTACAGTATCTCGATTCTTTACCACCATGGCGGCAAATTAAAAGAGATTCAACTCAAAATGGCTCATTGATTCTGGAGCTGATATAAAAAGTCTCTTGTGTTTATAGCTCGTTTTATTTACTTAATTAACGAATAATCTTTTTCGTCTCTTTTCGCATGGAAATTTGCCAAATATTTTTCGAGTGAATTTTGTTTGTATACTTTAGGGGAAACTTTATTTCATCAGTTTAAAAAAATAAATAAAAAAATTAATTATTTATTTATTTTTATGTGGGGAAAAATGAGGCATCGGCGGTGCCAGAATGACGCATTAATGTAATTAGTGCACAAATGAAATAGGGTTTAGGAGGATTAAAAGAAATGCGGGGCGGAGGGGATCAAAGAAAATTGAAAATAAGAATTTCTAAAAATGGTTATATTTTTTTATCAGTCCAATGTATTTTTAGTGTGCCCCAATGGTTTGTCCACGTCACTTGACAACGTGATAAAGATGGGAATAGCAAAAAGAAGAGAATCAATAAATTCTCTACGAGCAAACATCTGTCACCCTAAATCTCCATTCTTTTTCCTCTATTTCTTCTTTTTCTACCGTCTTTGAAAACAATATTTTTGTTATTACAAAATTGAATCAATTATTAATTCAAACAAAACCCGATTCAACTCTGTTTATCTTCAATTTAAACTACTTAATGAATGCGCGTGTACGACCATTTGTTTATCCCATTATATTCATATTTTCCTACTTATCAAAGTAAATAAAAGCGATTTATTTAAACATGCATCTTTAAACTTTTGTTTTACATATTTTTTTAAAGAAAAACTTTTTCTTTTTATCCCACGTGTTTGTGCGCACAGCTGCTGTAGACAAGTTCAAGTAAGGGAAAAGAGAGTTGAGAGAGAGAGTCAGGCAAGCCTGAATAATAGCTGCCTCAACCTAATCCTAAAAAAACCCTTTTAGATTGAAACAAACACTGCGCCGACAAACTCAACTTCCTCAAACCCAATGACCTCACCAAAATAAACAGCGGTGCAGGAAATGAGCTCGGTAACACACGAAATACGTCATTTCCTTTGCCCCCTCTTCGACTGTAAAATTTTCTAACAACAAAAACTGTTAAAAGCTTTATTTAAAAGCATCGCTAATTAGCTAATGTCAACTGATACCGCTATATCTTCTTCACCCTTTTTACCCCCGAGTAACTCGAAGCTTTCGCTCGTACCTACCCACTATGGTGGCAGTCAATCATTCATGTGTGTACAGTTACCTCGTTGGAATCATACGGATCTCGTGAGTGTGCATCACACGCTCCGCTTCACCCCTTCTTTCTTGGCCTCTCGGGGGAGTTGGGGTCTCTCTAAAGGATTCACCGTGTCCTCTGACCGTGCCGTGAACTCATCAATTATGAAGGGTTAGTAGAAGCAAGAAATTTCATAGGCAGATTGCCTTTACGAAATGAGAAAATGCCATTTCGCCACTCTTCATATCTCCCTTGAGAGCCCCCGAGTGCGGGTCAAGGGGCGAATGTAGTTGGAGAAAGAAAAGTCTCAACTTACCTCTCGTCTCGTTGAATCAAACAAATCCCTTAATGAGATAGAAAAGCGGCATTAAAAAGTTGCATATCGGAATGGCAGGGCACGAGTTCCCTCGGTGCCACTCATCTTGCTTCGATCAATCATTTTAATGGCTCGGGGAGTAAGGGGTGAGAGGGTTAAGTTTGCTCGCAAGGGGTTTTCTTTTACTCGATAAGATGGGTGACAGTTCGCTTTCCGTTATACACTCACTTGTAATTGCCTCTACATATCGAAAGAAATAAAAAAAAAATCTTTTCATTTTATTTCGCTTTTGATGGGGAAATTGAAATTCGTGCCTAATGGAAATTTTCTATAGATGTAATCGAATTTTCAAATTCCATGAATTTTCTCTCTTCTCCCGATCTGAGTCTTATAACTCGAGCTTCATTCAATCTCTTTTGATTAACTTCAGTGAGTTTTAACGGACATTGGCTCTTTATGAATACCCATTGGCATGGATTTATATAATCAAATGCAGCACGCAGCAGGTTGTTGATTGCTGGCCCTTGTATGTTTTCGGATGAGGTTTCTCTGATAATGGATATCAAAGTGTTCCTTTTCACTTTTTTTTTAGGAAAAAGGGGTTGGGGAAGGTCGGTACAATGGTATTTGTATGCTTTCTTCCCTCTCATCAGTCTCTTTCTTCTTCGTTTTTTCCACTCGTGTCGACAACCGCGCTGATGGGTCCCTGACAGTGCGCCACCCCGTCAACTTTCATCTCCACATCCTCAGCACTGAAAAGGAAAGAACCTTGTACTTCTCTTCGTCTCTTCTTTCGTAGATCCCAAACAGCCAGTTGCCCAACATAGCAGGATCAAATATTTTATTGAATCTCTAGAGGACGTAATGCTGCTCCGATTGTATTGCTTCGAGAGTTTACTCGCTTTGAGCATCCGACAGTTGGGAATAGGACTCGATAAGACGAATGAAAAAAAATTTTTTAAGTCCGTGGAGTGCCGATCAATAAAGTCTAAAATAAAAAAATTTAAAAAAAAAACTTAATATCGAGATAACATTCGGAGATTTTTTTTTTAAAGTTTCTAATTTCGAAATAACTTAGCACATAATCGAAGGGGTGATAGGTATCTTAGTTATTAAAGGTTTTTTTTTAAATGTTGTGTATATATATAAAAATCTATTTTTTAAATTATGTTGCAGCATGTGTAGAGATAAAACAAGGGAAAAAAGTGAAAATAATATTTAAATAATTGCATAGCTTTGAGTATAAAGAGCTTATCAAGTGTTTGTATAAACTGAAATGCACAAGAACCAGCTGGCAATGGAGATGTGTGAAGGGTGAAAATTTACCGAAATAAATTATTTTTTTATTTTATTTTACCCCTTGATTTCATCGTTCAAAGATTGATTGCCTGCCTGCTTTTATATCATAAATTTTTCCTCTCACTTTAAAAAATGTCTGCTGAACCTCAAACGCTGGAAATTTTTTTTCAAAGGATTTCCCGTGTATATTAGAAAGGGTGAAACGAAAGCATTAAAAAATAAGTAGAAAACGCCATCATTCATATGTATTAAAAATTTTTATTACTCTACATCTTCTGTATAATAATGAACACGTTGTTTTATTACGAACGGTTTCGGAATAAAATCAGATTTAATTTTCTTAAATTTAAATTTTAAAAATGAAAAAAAAAAATTCAAGTTTTGATTTTTCACTTTTTTTATTATTTTAGATTCTTCAAGTTGCGTATCCGCAGAAGACAGGAGAAGGGAATGAAGGAAGCGAAGGAAAAGATTCAAAATTTAACATTCAACAGCAGTTGGAAGGATTGGCGACTGACCTTCCATTCACCTTATCTTTGCTCGGCGCTCTACCGACCACTTCGCAGCTCTGTCTCACCTGTGGTCTTCTTTGCACTGTTCACTGGTCCGATTTAGGCAAAGAAGATCTGCCAGAATCACCATCGCCTCTTATTGAAATTCTTTTGCCAGAACTTACTCGTATTTCTAACAGGTGAATTTTTCATGACGATCGAACTTTAAACTAATAATTAAAAGCTTATTCGTGGAACCCAGGTCTTAAAAAATGAATAAATTTTCTTAGTTAAGAGGATTAAAAGGCACATTCTCCTTCGAGGTCCTTCAGTCTAATGGATTGGCAGCTGCCGCTAATGATGATTGTATTTGTGTTCCTCAGTTTAATAATATTTAATTTAAGCGTGTTTTTTTAAAATGATTGTTTTATGATAATTATGATACATATTTATTACATTTTCGATTTTTCTATTGTATATTTATAGCGGCGATTCCACAATCACAATCAACTGCTGCAAAGGTCTTTTACTCTGGACTCAAAGGGTCAAGTAAGTCCGAACGTGAGGTCACTCGCAATACTTTGTTAGCGTGACTCGCTAAATTTTCCAAATCCTCGTAAAGTTCACGAACCGGCTTTCGTATAAAGAAATTGTACTACAAACAGATGTGAGAAACATTTTAACAGCCCATTCATGAGCGGGAAGAGATGATTTCGCACTGGCAATCAACAATTTTTCTGTGCAATTTGATTAAATGTAATTGGCCAGGACGACCCCCAGAAACTCTTGTTTTTGCAATTGCTCGCGCATTTTAAGCCAAACGAGGTCGCTGGTTTGTCGTTTCGTTTGGCGAAGAGGTACCGCAACGGGAAATTTGCAATTGTAAATCAAGTGTAGGGCGGTTTGATTAACATCAACTAACCTGTGTTTAAAGTCAATCAATTCGCATTAATTCTGTTTGCCTCGTCAAACTAGAAAATTATCGATTTCTTTACACGTGCGAAATTCGTAATTTTACTGTTTGCAAAATAAGATAATAACAACTAAAACGAAAGAGGAAATAAACTTCAATTTAGACAAGGAAAAGCCATTTGCAGGTGGTTTCCTTTTGCTTTTATCGTGTTGTCGATTTATGGTTCGCTTATTAATGTTGTCGAAAATAGAAAGCGGTGGATGTTTGTGGCAATTTTCAATTCGTTTTCTTTGCCTCGTTAAATAGAGATCTATTGGAGAATTCCACTCACACCACACATTTACGCCGCCAATTCTTGGAAGGAAGCAGTCACGTCAACCAACAGTTGATGGATTTTCTCTGGTCACACTGGGAGCACTTTATTGATGTGAGTCGCTCGCTGAAACTCTAGAAATATCACCATTCTTCTGATCCCTGATTTATCTGTACCAATAACTTTTTTCATTTCAACAACTGATTTTTTTTTTACCAAGAATTTTTATCCTTGTCATCTGATGTCTGTTTTGTGCCTTATTTTTTCTTTCCCTAGGGAGTACGTCATTTTGCACGAGATATTTTCAACAATATTTTATCAATTCATCGATTGATCGTGGGCAAAGGTAAATGTTTATTTTTTTTCCAATATTGAAATCAGATATTGCCTTCGAGGAAAGTCAACTTTAATTTTAAATTGCTCTTTTTTTGCAAGATGAAAGCACCAGTGCTTTCGTCCAAGAACTCACATGCCAATTATTGATGATGCCGGCCCATCATCGAAGCAAATATTTCGCTCTGTGCAGTCTAGTCGATTTCGTAGGAGCCAAAGAAATTCTTCAACAACAACCAACGATTCCGCAAGATTTGCTATTGGCCATGGAGGAGAAATCAGTAGCTTCTTATGTATTAAAACAATTAATTGATTTAAATTTATCTATTTTTAATAAATATTTAATTGTAGGCGAACGAGTTGTTTGAAAAGTTATTCGTCACCCACTTCAAGGAGATGCAAGACGATCTTCCGAAATGGCAACTTACTTGGGTCACCCCAACGTTAACGGCACTCAGTCAGGATTCTTCAGTCGTCGAGTTGGAGGTAAGATGAGAAAAAGCGGTGCTGGGAAAGTGACTATTTCACAAACCATTAATTTTTATCGTGCTCGGAATAATTACAATCATCGTCCCTCCTCTGACTTTAGATGATCGCCTGTCGAAATGGGGGTATTGGAAAACCATCTTGTCAATAAACAGTTACCTTATTCTAACCTCATTTTCTAATGCAGATCAGGGGCGAGATTGTGAACTTTATTACGTAGTATCTAACCCTTTTTTAAATGTTATAACCGAATATTGTTTGGATTTTATTTTTGAAATTTATGAGTGGAAATTTTTTTATTTTTACTTTTAGCTTACGTTGACTCAGCTTTTAAAGTGCAATCCCGATTCTTTACATTATATTACTTCGATGTTAATTGATGAAGACTATCCAACTTCAGGTTAATAATGATAACTTCAATCGCGATTCGATGTGATTGTTTAAAATTTTTAAATTAATTTTCAGGTGCTTCTTTGGGAGCTTTATTAAAAGCGATGAAAACAGCTAGAGCGATTGGTTTAATTAAAAACCAATCATCATTTCTTTCGTATCACAATCTTTGGAATAATGTTCTTTCATATTCAGTATTATATCAAGCACTTCGACATATAAAAGACGAAGTATGATATTAAATTTTTTTTAAATTAATTTCTTTATATAGTTTTTAATTATTTAATTTTTTTTTAGATTCGTTTAGATGCATTTGCCCTCATTTGCGAAACTCATAAAACTACCGAACTAATTCCGAGATCGGATTTGGAATTAGTCGGAACATTCTTATCGGAGAACATCAGCAACCAATCATCAGCTTTCAGACAACAAATAATCGCATACATTAAAAAGGTTCCCTATACATTATTGTTAATATTTTTTTAATATTATATTTTTAAACAATTCTTTAGCTAATTAATCGTATTCGTGATGGTGGCCAAGTTCTTTTAAAGAAGCGAGGCGCACTTCAGAAAAAGGCCAAAAACGATAATGAAATTTTAACACTGGACACGACTTTATCGTATTATCAGGTACTATTTATTATTGATCGATATTAAATATTTCATGCAAACAATTTTTGGAATTTTTTTTAGGATTTTCTTACGTGGTTGGCTACATTACAATTCTCTTCACTCCATTTGGGTGCTAATTTTCCTCGAAGAGGAACTGCTTTGCAAATTCTCGATTTACTACATCAGCAAATTGGTTTTCACTCATCCAGTAAATCTTTATCTATTCAATTTTTAAAAAAATATTCAATTTTTTATTATTTCATTTACTTATAGACACTTATTTTTCCTTGTCGCAATCTTTGACATATCAAAATGTACAAACATTGCTCGAATGTCTCAGGGATTCGTATGAAATCAACAAAAATTTAGCAGGGATTATTTTAAAAGTCATTCCAGCGGAATTGATGGGTTTTCAGGTTAGAAGATGCTTTAAAATGAGTGCCACTTAAATTTTTTTTAACTGTTTTTATATTGCTCTAAGGATGAACATCGGTTATCAGCCATCTTCGAAGCAGCTCTTGCCTTAGCATCGAGTCCTCATCCTTCGGAGAGTGTGACAGCTGCTTATTTACTTCGATTGCTTGTTCATTACCCACTTACACTTTCGATTGCAATGGCGACCAAACAGTTTTTAGAAGATCAGTCGAAGATGAGCCAAGATACGTCGGGAAGGAATACACCAGCTGTAGAAATGCAGGATAGGGAGAACAGTAATCTTCAGGAATATTTATTACACAATATTAAATTGGACGACAAAACTCAGGACTTGATGGACTCTACATTTTCAGTACTCGAAGTTCTATTATTCCAATTGCAGATCGAACTAGAGTGTGCAAAATTCAGTTTACTGGAAGCTGCAAACAGCGCACCAATGTATGGACTACTTTTCTGCATAAGAATGTTGCTTGCAGAAGTTGACTTTAATCTTGTGGCAGGATATGAATATTGGTATTCGTTCATCAATAATCTGCTAGATTTGTGTTTTCTGTTAAATGAAGTTGTTGCACCTATCGTCAACAATTCTTCACCAGAAGGGCATTTACCTATGGATTCCGAACCGGAAACTTTATTAGCATTGCATGCAACTCTCGAAAAGGCTTTAGGGTACAGTAATGAAAAGGTCTCTCGTGGATCAGAGTTAGACGAGTGTTCGTCGGACGATATTTGTGGAAAAGCGAGATCAGTCACAGCTCAAATGGTTTTGCTGTGTAGTTGGAGAACTGTCAAAGAAATCTCACTCCTGCTTGGAGATTTATGCCAAAGATCACCATTACCCGAAGATCATTCATCAGATCAACCATTTTTATTGACTCATAATCAGGTTTTAAGAATTGGCGAATATTTTACTTGTCAGTTGGCAGAAACTAAACACCGCGGAGCCTTTGAACAAGCTTATGTTGGATTTTGCAAAATGTGTTCGAGATTATGGAGGTAATCAATACCAAATGGTTTTAATTACGAGTTCTTTATTAAACGAATTAATTTTTAGTGTCAAAGGTGAATTGCATCTTTTACCAAAACAATGGCTTCAAGATTTGCTTCAACAAATTGAAGAGAGTCCTTCATCTCCTAAATTATGTAAAACAAGACGAAGTGCAGGAATTCCTTTCATGGTTCAAGTAATTTATTGAAATATGCAACTATTTTTGGGGATCTTTTGGTAAATATTAGAATATTTTTTAGGCATTGATTACAAGTGAGCCAGCTGTAACAAATTCTGCATGCCTGAAAGAAGTCATGCAAAGATTGCTGCAGTTTGCATTGGATCCTCAATATTCAGATTTGGATGCTCAAGTAAAGAATTGTGATCGTAACATTTCACAAAAATTTTAGAATTTTTATATACAGGTCCATGCTCTCAACATACTACGGGCATTATACAGAGACATGCATTTAGGTGAAAATGTCATGCCATTCGTAGCT
The DNA here is from genome assembly GCA_034696185.1 of Henia vesuviana. Lineage (NCBI taxonomy): Eukaryota > Metazoa > Arthropoda > Chilopoda > Geophilomorpha > Dignathodontidae > Henia > Henia vesuviana. Next base: position 8,445 of record JAQFZU010000360.1, on the reverse strand, counting down.
GATGGCATGAAAGCGGCTATATTGGGTTTCAAAGGAAAAATTTGGGCTGTAAATATTTTTTGCTTTTAAATAAGACTTGGAAAAGAATTTAATATTTTTATTAACTTTTATTCTCCAGGTACGGAATTCATCGACTTTACTCTTTAGTGCCTTGATGACTAGAATATTTGGCGTCAAACGTGGCAAAGACGAATATTCACGAAAAAATTGTATGACTGGACGTGTATTTTTCCAACGATTTCCTAGTCTGTATCAATTTTTATACAGCGAACTTGCCGCTGCAGCAGAAGTTTGCAAATCCGAACAGTCATTAATTAATCCAAATGGCACTAAATTGGGTTTACAGCCAAGTTTATACCCAATTCTCTTACTTCTTGCTCGCTTATATCCATCAGCATTGGAAGGTTCTGATTCGAATTTGAAGGTAATAAATATTTTTTAAATATAAATTCTACTAATTTAATTATGTAAAAATTATTTACTTTATTTAAAGTTGTCTGCATTTGTTCCCCATATTCAAACGTGCAGCTCAAGTGCAATCATCAAAACCCGAAATCTGGCAGCTCAAGCTTTAATTCCACTCATTTCCATTAATTCTTATCATACTGAACTTGAAAAATTCATAAGTAGTCTTCCAGAGAAGCCTGAAGAGAAATTAAGACAAAATCATATTCACGGTGTTTTGCTGCAAATTCAGCATTTACTATTGGAACTTCAAGTTGTACCTCAAGACGTATTAAAATCCATTACAGAAAACTTTGAGAATTGGATGAGCGGTCGTATTTGGATTTGTACTCGGTGTGATTTGAAACATTTTAGTTTTTACTCTAAAACATTACTCATTACATTTTATTAATATTAGGTCCAACCCTTGTCTTTTTACCAAAATATCATATTTGAACATCCTCGACATTGCTTTAAGTAATAAACTTATCACTCTAGGTAAGGTTTTGAATTTTTTTTAAAATGCTGTTCAGTTTCTTATTTAATTTCATTGCAGACTCTTCATTTCTTTCCAAAATTCAAACAATTTTATTAGAAGAATTGGATAATCTCGGTTACGAAGTGTTCACTCCCGGATTTCCATTGTATCGTGCTGTCACAGCTCGGTTCCTTCTTACAATATATGTTTTTACATTAAATATGGCTGGTATAAATGCTTCCGTGCATTGGAGCACTTCAGAATTGAGTGCTCTGGCCAGAAGTGTAAGTGGAGGTGATCTCAAGGGACAAGCATTGTATCATCACGATACAACGGTTCTCAATTGGTCATCTTCTGAGGAAAGTACACCGTCAAAACACGAGGATTTCAATTCGCTTAAACAATTCTTCGCGCTTATTTGCCGACTTCTTTGCGATGAATATTACGAGGTTCGACTGACCGTCATGCGGTGGATGCGCGCACTTCTACAAAGTGACTACCAACTTGCGACACTAATCGAAAATGATGAAGTCATACTCAACCTTCCTAAATCGCTTTCTGTTTTGATCGATTCGAGGCAGGGTCAGTTTTGTGCCCAACAACTGCTAATGTCAAAAAATGTAATATTAGCTCTGGTCGCAATGGCAACTGAGCAGGAGGAACATCCTGAATGTGTGATTGAAGTAAACGTTTTATTAGAAATATTAGTTCCGCTGTCAATATAATTATTATTACATTGTTTAATTTTTAGCTCTTTCATCTGCTTTGCTTATTCCCATTGGCCATTCAATTACCTTGGCCAGATCCCGAAGAACCAAATAAAAGTCTCAACTCTCTTGAAAAATTGGATATTATATTGCAGCGTGGAGAAGCCGAACTTAGGTATTGTTTATATCTTATTTAGTTTTTAAATTTTATAATTTTAATTTGTTTTAAGAGATGAATTACGTTGTTCTCTTCTCCGATTTTCTGGGTTTTTAGTGTCTCAAGTTTACATCGATTTAGCTGAAGTAAGTTTTTTTTTAAATTAAAATCAATGAATTTTTCGTGAATAAATTTTTTGTCTGCATTTTCCATTGTTCAGGCGCCTGAAGGTACTGATCTCCAACCCAGATCGATATTAGAAGAATGGGCTGATGCATTTTTGTTATGTTGCTCTTCGGAACAAAGTTTGAATACGCGAAAAACAGCTGCTGAAGTTCTCTTCAGCGTGGCTAATTATTTACTCATTGATCCCCATAACATCCTGGGTATCTATTTATTAAATTAAAATAGTTTTATTATGCCAATTTTTTCTAATTTTAATCTTGATTAGGATCTGCCAGTTGTTTAGTATGGAGTGCTTTGATACGATTATTGATGGATGACGATCCTGGAATAAAATACAAGGTATCAGAAATCGTCAACATTTTTGAGCACTTTCCACCAATCCCAGGTTTCAATCAAAATGGTACTAATTTAAATAAATTAGTTTTTAAAATATCTAATTTACCTTAATTTAGGATTAGAATGGCATCCATTTGATGTGCAACCAACTGTTGCATTGGATCTGGTCGTTGGATATTTTGTTGAACAATTCGGGGACAAATACCAAACCGAATGTCTCACTACTTTACTCGATTGGTGCCTGAGAGAAGAAACCAACGAAGCTTTGCTTGCCCAGAAAGTAAAATTCATAAAAATAATGTAATTAATTTATCGCGTGATCTAATCATTATTTCATTTATGTAGGACGAAGAGAGTATCTTCGATAAAGGCGAAATGAATATTTACACCGAAGAAATTACATTAACAAATATCGTTATCAAACACTTGAAACGTTTGTTGAGGCATGTATTTGGAGGGATCAAACCACACTCGTTACCAAACAATCCTTTTGGCGAAGAAAATATAAAAGCAAATTTTGCTGATATTGACCGAAGTGACATTCAAGAAAAGCAAATTCCAGAGAGTCTAACATCGGACAGTTTGGCTGTTTTGTCCATGTCACCTATTGTTAAGGATCAAGTAATGACAAATTTTACTATTCCTACTTACCAAGTGACGTCTTGGTTGCCGTGTGCTGACAACTTGGAACATGCCGATCACGTATTCTTGCGAGATATCGTGTCTATGGTCAGCGAAGAACTTTCCATTCTTTTATCAGAAATACCATCAATCACTAATAAATCGCCATTCGTTTGCCGTCACTTTGAGCAACAAATTTTACGTACTTACCGTCGCGTTATGGTTGTCACGAGTTTGGGAAAGTATGACGCAACTCAAAAACAAAGTATGATTGAAATAGAAAATATGTTGATGAATAAATTTGCTTCGAATTTACCACATGTTAATCATTTGACATTTATTATGATGACTGAAATTAAGAAAGTAACGTGTGTGTTGTCTCAAAGTGATAACTAAATGTCATTCATGGTTTACAGTATTATTTTGTTTTAATGTCTTTTATTTTATTTTCTTGCCTTTTAAGTATTTTTTTCTAAATTTTATAATTATTTTAAACTATTTTTATTTAAATTTATACAATTCAATCGACTAATTTAATTTTAATTTAACTCTAATTCTTAATTTTACATGTAATCTAATTGAATCTTTTTCAAAGTTTTAAACATTCCATCTGCTTAGTGTAATTGGTAGCATGTTCGGTAAAATGTATTGTAAATAATTAGTCTCTATTGAATCTAAATGTACTATGGAAGTATTTTTGTGAAAAAGTCATAAAAGTTAAATATTGTAGAATATTTAAATAAAAATAAACAAACTTATTCCTGTAAGAAACTTATTGTAATTAAATAATATTCAAATCTGTTCATTTGATTTTTTTATTAATATATGATATGAAGTTATTAATGTAACAAGTTGTTAATCAGATAGAATTCAGACAGGACATTTCCAATGATGATAAATTCATATTAAATTTAAATTAATTCAGCAACTATCTAAACAAGTTACTGTACTTCTAAAGCATCTGAAACATTCCAAATTTTGAGGGGTGCTTTTCTAGAAAATCCAACATAAAGGCCATTCCTAATTGCAAAAGTCCCAATTTATGGGAAATTATTACTTGGAGAAAAAGAAAACAACAGTTTGGTAATTATGGAAATTCGCTGATTACACTTTTAAGAAGGACAAAAAGGACTGGTTAGATAGTAAACATTTTCTGTTGTTATAGGTGCGGAAAATAGAATAAATCAGAGTGAAAAGAAAAATTACATTTCGAAGCTACATTACTAGCAATTCAAAAGTATAAATAAACGGAATTAAATCGTGTAGCAGAGGATGGGATAAGAAAGAAAAAATAGAACTTTAAAAGTTGTACGTTGATATTAATATAAAAGAGCACAATCAAATCGTAGTCACAGGATACCAACCGAAATTGATAAGTCAAACAATCAAACCAAAGCGTTGTTTGGATTCATGCCAAAATTTGTTTTATTTGACTGTAATTTAATAATAAAAATTAAAACAAAACAACATATCTTAAGTTGTGCTTTTATAGAATAAAATCTATAAGAATCATCACAAAGCCCAATCATGCACAGACGCTTGTTTAATATTCCTGGCGGGGCGAGGATAGTGTGTCTTCTCCTTATAGCTGCATCTCCGTACACCAGGAAACAGCATTCCATTTCCATCACTCGAATTCGGAAGATTCTATGTGCAGGACAGTATTTACTTTCAATCAGATTAGGAATAGGGGCGCGGATACTTGCTTGAAACCAAGAGAAATCTTCATTGACATTATTCCGGAATTTTAATACAATTCAATAAAAATCAAGATCTATAGATTTGACTATGAATATAATTTGCAGATTTTCTTAAGAAAATTAATGATAAAAACTTAAAATTATAAATTATCATTTGTAACAGCCAAATGTGACACATCAATCGCCTAAAGTAAAAAAAAAAACAGCATCAGCAGTTTTCTCCCAGATGAACTGCGCTTCCCAAATTAGACATTCGATTGTTTTTATGTATTTATCAAGCATTATTCCTTTTCTCAGAAGTAAACTTCAGCTGTAAACTTTTTATTATTAAATTAATTCCAAGTCCAAGCAATGCTCTTGAGAATAGTTAAAATATAAAACAATTTATCAAAAAACATTAAAAATTAATACGAAATTTGAAATTTCATATTTTATCTGAATTGAGATGATAATTCTTATCTTACAAACCACATGCTCAAAGTTAATGATAAGGAAAATCATGCAAACTCATTGAAAAAAATAGAAAATATAAGGAATTTTAACCGTGTGACTATTAAAGTCTATTTATATCTCGAACTGTATTACTATTGTGTAAAAAGGAAAATGTATTTCGAAATTCAAGTATAGATTAGTACAGTGAAATAAATAAAAATTATGGAAAATTTTAATATTTGCAAAAAAAAAATTAAATTTATAATTTTGACCGTTGAGTGAAACATAACTATCGTGGAATTCCTGGTAATCATCTATGAACCATTTATATTAAAGACAATTAAAGAAAATTCAATATTTGACTCTCCAACATTAGCATTTGATAGGGCCGTTAAAAGGGGGGAAGGCAACTGGCCCCGGACCCAAAGCCTTGAGCTATAGGAAGGGGGGTGTGAGTGTATTCAACCTAAGATCAAAAAAAAAAGTTTTATTACAATAAAAATTATTGTAATAATTCGCTTTTCTGTCATGTTGCATTTTATGACATTGGCATAAAATTTTTAGTTTTTAAATAATAATTTCTTGCTTTTAGAATTTTTAAAAAGGAAATTAAAATTAACAATTTTTGAGACCGGCATTTTATTATAAGGGTTGGAAGGGAGAAGGAAAGTGGGAGACGAGACGAAAAGTATGAAATATAAAACACCTAAGTAGGATAGGAGTCCATTTGAATTTTAAACCAGAGCTATAAGAAACCTTAAGACAGCCTTAGTAAAATTATTTAAATCTGAGGGGGAAGGTCCGTAGTAATTCCTTGTGAGTCAAACCTAAAATCGTGCAATTTACTTACAATTTTTGTTGTTATTTTGTATTGTTCTAATAAAATATCCCAATAATAACTGAGGTTACCCTCAACAAGAATTTGATGTTCAAAACATGGAAGAATTTATGCAATAAGATGATATTCTAAATATAAAAATTGATAAAAAATCACTTTTAAGTTATAAATTCAATAAAATAGAAAGAAAAGCTAACAAAAATACAAATAGGCTTCTATACACATTCTATCAATGTGGTCTGGGCTGGTGGCTGCGGGCATGCAATAGAACGCACATTTTGATAAGACAGCATTAGTAATTTTAGTTGCGTTTATTTCTCATCACTTATTCTTCATTAACAATAAGCCGAACCATCGTATTCTGGAATATTTTCGTAACATACATTACAACATTAGAAATCAATGTATCATATTATTCATAAAAGATAGGACATAAAAATGAATACATTTTGAAATCGCCATTCTATAATTTCCATAATGCCATAAATCAAAATTTATAATAACTTTAATAATGTAATTAATTTTTTATTAAAACTGTTTTTGCGTAGAAAGTAAAATTACATACTTAAAAAAATAATGTGAATGATTGAATTGAAATGCCTGGCAAATATATAAACATAAACAAATCATTTTTAAAAATGCATTTCACATTTTAAAAAATAAATTCTGAACACAAAATTGAATGATAATTGAAATGAAAGAAAAACAAAAATAAAAATAATAATAAATCAAATAGCAGAATAGAATAGAACAGAAAATAAGATGAAATAAGATCGAATCGAAGAAAATAAGAAAGATAGCGATTATTGTATAATGTACATTTATATTCATAACAGTTATAACTGAATTCTGCTTCGGAGTTGAATTCAGCTGAGAAACAGCCTCGGCTCTTTTTCCTCTTTTTTACATTTTGTCAATCACCACTAACTTGTAAGAAAAGTTAAAAAAAAAAGAGAAAGTACAAAAAACGGAGTCTCTTTATCTCTCCACTACAATTTTTTCCGAATAACCTTTAAGTGTCATAAAACTGACACTTTGCAACATTGTTAATGTTTGTTTTTATTCTAATTCATAATAATTTTTATTTTTCAATTTTGTTTTTTAATTTTGAGAACTACAAGTATGAGTATGATAATAGTAAAAATAAAATCTTATCAAAATAAAATTAATTTTATTAAAAGTTATTCGGCACTACAGCAGTTAGATAATTGCAGCACATATTACATACATAATTAGTTCTGAGAATGCGGCAGAAATTCAAGAGTAACGATTAATTGAAAAATAAATATGGTATATTTTATTTTAACTCCTTAATCGCAGTACTTTCACCTTTTTAAAATGAAAAAAGTGATTTTAAGTAATTTCTGTAAGAACTAAGATTTGCATAAATTTAAGAAATTCTATAAATGTTCAAAAACTGAATAATTAGTTTATTCCTCGTACCAAACCAAGCAGTTATTTAATTTCTGATAGAAAAAAATTCCAATTATCATTAATTTATACTTTTATTGTTAATTACATTCGTGATTTGTAAAATAAATGAAAATTGCAAAATTTTAAAATCATAATGAAAACATTTTTAAAATTTCAAGGTGTTGGAGCAGCTGCAAAACCAACCGCGCATGAAGCCATGCAAATACCTTGCAGACCACTGCAAGCGGTAACAGCGAGTGGTACACCAGCTCCTGCAGTAAATGTTCCTGTCCCAAATTGTAAATCGATTTAGTTTCTTAAAACTATTGAATACTAAATAATTAAAAACCTGCGGTTACGCCGGCCGCAGTACAGCAAGCCACAAATGCTGCGTTACAAGCTGTCTGGCATAGCCCGTACCCTGCAAGAAAACTTGCGATGCCACCATTAACTTCGATAACCGAGCTCAAAAGTACGAGAATAATTATAAACATCATTTTCAAAATTATTACTCTTAATTTTAGTCGCAGAATATGAAGGTCAAACTGAAATATTATAATCATAAATTATTCAAGAAAAAATTACTGCAACCAGCATAGCCAAATTAACTTACCTTGATTGACCAAATTGGGATGTTTGTTACAAACGAGTGGTTTCAATATCTATTTTCTGCTGTTAACCTCACCCTTTATATACGCTGATGAAACGGGAAATTCCCTTATTCAACTTATGAGCGTCGCGTCGGCGATATTTTAAATCGAGTAATCGACTACGAATACTGATACGACTCTGAATAGTCAAAAAGACTATAGAATGTAAACGATTACTGTGTTAAAATTATTTATGTAAAAATATTCTTAATAAAAGTTTATTTTTTGATTGGAATTTCAAAACTGCTGCAAATTTGTTTTTATTACAAAAAATTTGTCTGCTTTTTACAGCGAAAGTGTGAATTTATAATGTCATTTCAATGTTTTAATCGATTATTATTATTTATTGTTATCATTTGATATTATCTGTGTTTAACTTATGTGTAATTTACTGAGTTTAATTGTGATTCTCAGTTTTTGTCATATGATAATTATTGCTTGTTTATCTTTGTGAAATTGGTCAGAAATGATCAGTTTAATGTT
>JAQFZU010000359.1:0-29612 GCA_034696185.1 Henia vesuviana | reverse complement strand
AATATAAACGATACTTTGCTTATCGATTTCTTGTGGCGCTGCGGCTGTTGCGTTTAGTGGCAGTTGATCCCATCTAGTGACAGTTGTAGGAAATGTAAGAATTCATTCTTCTTTTGCTTTACATCATTTATCGCATGTGTTACGACATCGTTTAAGTTTATTGCTACTTCTAACCTACCATACGGTCTATCTATACCTATAATATGTTCTTATGGTTCGGTTGACCTGTGGAAATTTCCCTTGAAAAATATTTTTCAAAACAATTTTAATATTTTTGATTTAATGATTCATATTTTAATTTGTTTGTCGATGTTGTTTATTTGATTGTTATTACTATTGTCATTTGTGTTTATTTCACTCGATAAATCATCGGTCAGAGGAAATTATTCTACCTTTTCCCCCCTCAAGTTTTGCGCATTTCCTGGATCCGCCGAACCGAGGCTCTCATTGATCAGTTGACGGCGCCGCGGTGTGTTCCCGCCCCCGCAGCTGCTTCGACGCTTCATCTACATTTTTTTTCCTTCACTTTTCGGGCCACACCTGGCTATTTGGCGGGTGAATTTATAATATCCCTTTCGTCTTAATAGGACTGTTGTCACATTCACACTAGATAGTGTCTTTCAACTCATCTCCGCTATTCGAGGTAAGCCATTTTCAACTTAATAAACCTTTTTGTTACTTTTTGTTTTACTTTTCGTAGTTTCCTTAGTTTCGAATAATCGATCGATTTAATATTGGGCGTAATTTTTTTTTAAATGGCGAACAATGGTTGTAAATATTTTTAAAGTCACAATTTATAATATTTAATTAGTTAATGTTATAAAAATTTATTTTAAATATTTAATTTTTTTTTATTATTTTTTTTATATAAAATATTTATGGAGTTGACGTTGATTGGAATTTTATTGTGTCTCTGTAATATGGTATTGGAAACTCGCAGTTATTTGAGAAGTCGCTCCGAGCTTCGTTATCGTAATTAGCTTATTAGGCACTGGTTTTCTTTTTCATTTGCATATCCTTCATCGCTAGTGTCACAACGAGTTGAACTGCTCTCCACATCTAATTTCGTATTCGATTCTCGCATTCGGCAAATATAAATTTTGAAAAATATTTATTCAACTTGCATATAACACTGCTGTAAGTAATTGAGTCATAGAGTCAGGTGTTAATCATCAGAATGATCTTTAAATAAAAAAAAACAAAAGAACAAAAGCGCGCAGATTATTTAAAAATAGGTCACCATTTTGTTTTTAATTTCGCTATAAATTCTGGGGTTTTGATTGATTGTAACGAACTACGAGGCTTGTGGGTGGGTGTGTTTGGCGGCAGCCATGTCTACCTTTGCTTCACACGGGTGCCAGTCTGACTGGCGCGAAATTGTCGCATGCCGTTAACGAGTACCCTTCAGTCACGAAAAGAGATGCGAAGCCCGTACCTACTATCGATGATTCTGCAACATCTTTTAATTGCGAATAAAATCGTTTAAAAGTGTTGTTTGATTACCAAATTAAGACGAAGTATAGTCATTAAAGGTTTTGATGTTGCGATTTATATTTAAAAGTGAATGAATCTTGAGTATTTCATTTTGATAAATTGGAAATTGATGTTGGCAGTAGATTCGATGGTTGTTCAACACTAGAAAATCAAGTGGTGGAACTAAATTGAATTTCACTCGACTTTGCAGATTGGTATTTTGTAAGAGAATTAATGGTCGATCGTAGTTACAGCTCGTCAGGATTAGGAAGAAAAAGTAAAAAAATAATTGAAACACGTGTTTTGAACGATTTCAAATCTCACGACAAAGTAATTAAATAGTGAAAAATGTAGTAATTTGATAGTAAAGTAAACCTCAATCCACTAGGCTTTGCTGCTCTTGATTTAATCGGTGTCCATTTCCTAATTTATTTTGCTCGAAGGACATGGTTGAATTAAAGCTGATATGAATTCTGGACTACCATATTTTTGGGTGTTCACCACATTAAAATGTGTGCTGGATATTATCCTGCACAAAGTGCAAAGTCATGGTCTCTGGTAATCGTCAAAGTCACGGAAACCGAAAGAATCGGAGATCTTTGAGAGTGACCGCTGTTCTGCTTTACTTCTGGTAAGACTTGGAAGTGCTCGGTTAATTCCCGAGACGAGCATATGACTGATGGTAGAATCAACCAGGTTTATCTAGTTAAATTAACACGAGCAAATGTGGACTTTGTAATTGCCAGTCGCTAGAGATCGAGGGTATTCGACTTTTATCGCAAACACTTGTTTACTTTAAATCGGTTTATTCGGTAACACTTTCTTACCGATTTAGTTGTTGGAAAATGACGTCAACATGTGGGTTAGGTGTGCCGAGACCGGGCTTCCGGTTTTCGAGCAAGCGTGCGGTCACTTGTTTTGTTTGTGGTCACTTGATGGTGGTTTCAGCATGGCGTGGACGTGTTATCTTTCGACTCATACGTTACCCGTTAGAGAATTTAGGTGAGTCGAACTATGCAACTTTGATTTAAAATTATTTTTATTATTTATTTAAGTATTGTTTTAGAAGGCGGTGAAAACAGGATTTGAAATTTGTTGCTTTTAAATCGGACATCCTGTTTTGACTTCGCCCACTTTTTCTAACCGTTTTATGAAAACAGTTGTCTTTTTAAAATTTTTTAAAAATATTTTTATTTCTTTTTATCTAATGATGATGTACAGTGTGGAAAAAGCGAGTTTAAGATACGATTTGAGGTGAGTTTAGTGAAATTTGGAGGTTTCATTAGGACTAAATGGAGTTAGCCTCTAGAGGATAATCCAAGTTTCGTATTGATTATGAATTTAGAGCTGAAAAACCTAAAATTTAAGCAAAAAATTTCAATATAAAAGCTGTAAAATGTAATTGGCAGATGCGATAAAACTCCAGACGTATCTAACAATACGAAATACTGTTGCTTTTCTTCAGACAAGGTTTACAGAGGTCAATGAAAGGGATAACGGGTTGAACATGGAGCGGGGTCGGGTTGCTTTAGGTGACGAAAACAAGGCCGAAACTACCAAGGAAAAAGACTTAATTTGCGATTTTAAAAACCTAAATTCACTCCTCGACTAACAAAATTGGGGTCAAGAAAAATTTCTTTTGAAAAATCTAAATTTTTCGAATTACATATTTTGCTTCAAATTTCAATTTCTAATTAATTACATGGAGTTGATTTGACATTTAATTAGACCTAATTTATCATATGCAATACGCGTTTCATTCTCATACCACACAAACAAGGCCAACTAAACACCACTCATTATTATTACCTTTGGGAACTCATAATAAAAGCTCAGCATAATACTAATAGGTGCAGTGGTGTGATATACAACTCCAGATACCCCCAGGTCGAGTCAAAGTTGTTTAGAATTGAAAATATGATTTTTATCTAACCCTAAAACTTGTCGAGCTAAAGATAATCTTAAAATGAAACCTTTTATTTACACAGTCGCCCACTCTCAGCCATTTCCATTTTAACTTTATAATTGTGTCAAATGTCACCGAAAATGGCAAAATTTTCCTTTTTTAATTTATTACTCTACAATTCGTATTTTTCTTTTCAGGTGCGAAACTCCTCTCACCTTGAACACCTATAGGTAAGTGTAATACTTATTTAACTCTCTCAAAGAGCTTTGTTTATGCAATTTTATTATTGAGGTACAATAATATCACGCCGACTTTTATTTGTTATTCGGTAACTCTTAACAGTTACTTTCAACTGGCGGCAGGTGTGACGAACGTGGTCTTTAATTCCATTCTGTGTTGCCACGTGTGTTTGTCGCCGAAGTAAATAGAAAATGTCAGAACCTATTGCCTTTGCCTGTCATGCTTTTACGGCCCATGGGCTTATTGCTATGGAAATGAGTCGAAGGTCGTTGTTTTCTTTTGTTTTTAATTTCAGTAGGAAAAATATAAATGAGAAAAGATAAAAATTAATGGAATTTAATGAAAGGGATGTAAATGGAATGGGAAATGAGAAATAGCAGTGGTGTCACGCTCTATTTGTTTCGATCAAATTGTAGCATGAAATAAGGGAAGTTTGAAATTTCATATGCAATTTAACGAATGCTATTGTCGAGCGAATGTATGAATTTGATGCTTTTAATATAATTCGAATACGCAGCGCAACTGTGCTGGCATCTGCTGTTAGGTGAATGGTTTTATTTATTATTGGAGAGAAAAAAAATATGCACTTGACCTATATTTTTACATACTCATTTTCATTAAACTCAAAACTAATCAAATTTTCATTAATTTTTTTTTTATTTTTTTTAAAATCTGAAACAAAACCAGATCAGGGTTATTTTACTCGATAAATTTATATTACAAACATACAAAGGAGATTTCAATGTGTTTCTTTGAATCTCTGGGGTTCTTTTAAGCTAAGTTTAGAAACTTATTTCTCTAAACTCGAAACGGTTGTGTCCCAACTCCAGTTTTCTTAGACTCTCTCTGGGGGTCTGAATCATTTAGGACCGTAGACTAGAAAAAAAAGTATTTCCTAAAAATAAAACGTCCTCTTTCAACTGTATTTCCCCAGACAACCGAATCTATTTGATCGTCAAACTTTTGCACAAAAACTAGTAAATCGCGTAAAATTACAGCAAGTCACGTGACATCGCTTGAGGGAATTGATTTATTTATGGAGACACCGAGATTTTTTTTAGGGATTTATCTCGTAAGAAAAAACAACAAACTTTCAACTTGTCAACCCCAAATGTCCTAATAGTGCGGTTCGTTCAATCCAATCTTCAACAAAACCAATAGGGAATAAAAGGTCGAGAGCCCCTCTCGTCACCGCTCTTCACCTAGGCCTATTTGGAACATAATTGGCACATTGAAGTGTTGGGCGTGTAGATTGGCTGCGGGAACCCTCGTAAAGGACAAAAAAGACTCTTTCTCATTCTATTCTGGGCGTTCGTTTGTTCGAAGAAAATTGAATTTATTTTTCTCTTCGATTTTACATCATTAGCTATACTCGTCATTTGCTATCTTCAATGTTAATTACGTACGTAGTTTGCGGCAACAAAAGTGATATTGTTCGTTGGTTCAATGACTATAATCAGTGAAAGATGAATAAAATAAAGGAAAAATTGTTTTTTAAATATGTTAATTAAAACATTTGAAAATGCTATTCAATTTTTTATTATATTTCTAAACTAATTTATCCTTGATTTTGCACTGATATCTTTTTAATCTTGATCGTAAATATAATAGCTAATGACGAAAGTCGAATTTGAATTTACGTATTTCTATTTGGTTTTACATCTGCTGGTGTTTGCGATCAAACAATTATTTTTTTAATAGAAACAATTTATGGGTTTTCGAAATATTTTTTTATTAAAATTATAATTTTCCTTTTGAAATGATTTATCGCTTTTTTTAAATATTCTAATATTCATCATTTGACTAATTCTATATTTCGCTATAAAAAAAAAAGGAAAAAAGCATTTAAATATTTTTTTTATTTTGATTGAATAAGAAAGATTAATGTCGTCGTCGGTCGATTGTTCTATAAAAAGGTTTTCACGTAAATCTTGATTTGTAATTCTTAGAAGTTTGAGGAAGTAAGTGGCCTAACATAAACGGATATTTTATTTATTTATTTGTAGTTGGAGAATTTATAGACAGTTGTTATTGTTGCAATGTTTTTTGGGAATAATGGATTATTTGTGCGTATCTTAGCAGTAAAGTGGTTTGTAAATTGGATTAAGAATTAGTGATAATAGGCCAGAATGACCAGACATTTGTGATCCATATTTCACTCGAAATGCCAAGTGGGATCAACAAATGTCTTGCTCGATTTCAGGATTAAATCCATTGAGAAAATGAAAAAGTTGAGTAAATAGTGTAGAAATTAATGGTGCGTGCGATTTATATTCACAGATGGCAGCAGTGGTTTGGGTGTTACGACATTTATATTTGGTTTTTGCTATTGAGTTAACGATCGAGCAATGGGAATTGTTTACTTTCAATTCATGGTTCAGTTTATATAAGAAAAACTATACTTTTTTTTATTTGTTCGGGTCAATGAGTTTTTATGGCATCCGAAATATCATTCGGGATACGCTTTTAAAGATGATATTGTCTTAACGGAATCGAAGATGTGAAGGAAAGGAATCAATGACCGAAGACTCACGATTTTGTTGGTTTTATTGTTAGAGATTTTAATAAAAAAATTTTTTTTTTTTGCAATGGAAATTAGCTTATTATCGTAGCCATTCATCAGTTTAGTCGAGAAATTTCTGTTGATTCAATTCTTTTTCTTTTGCCGGTTGACAGAAAATGAATTGGCAATTTTTTTTTACTCTTTTTAACTTCACACTTTGCCAATAACCTCAGTTTCCGCTTTTCAACTCTATTTTGGCAACTCCATCTATTGATATTTTTTTTCTTCACTTTTTTATTGTCTATTTTTTTATATAATTTTTTTATTAGAACAATACAAACTCGAATTGTGTTTTTACAACTGTATTTCCACTATTACTTATTGGATTTGTATTGCAGTAGTAAAACTAAAAAAAAAGCTATCAAACAAAGAAAGAAAATTCATTGCTTTCTCATTTCCAGTCGCAAGCCGATTAGTTCAATAATCAATTACTAAAGCACCTTTCCTAACCCTAAAGTTCGAGACCTTTGTCTTTAAGACTCCCAATAACTAAAATCCCAATTCCAAATGATAAATTAAAAAATAAAAAACGGAAATTAGTTACCTCAAAATGGGCGATGAGTTTCTTCTTTTCATTACTAATTGTCGCAGCTGCGGTTTGTTGCTCTCTCAACTCAAAGCTGCCACAAAATGTTTATTTTTTTAAGCCGCGACTACATAAAAAAGGGTAAAGTAAAAGCGAAAGTAAATTGGTGGAAAAAATGTCGAGTTTATTTGTAGAGTGGAATTCGAGAGGTCGCGAGGGATTTAATTTATTTTTAGACGACGTGTTTTTATTGGTTCACGAACCTTCAAAAAAAGGCTTTTTCTCTTTCTAAATATATTTAAATAAATAATTCAAGAAAAAATCTTTTGTTATTTATTAAGAAAAAAAATAACGAAATTATATCTTATTTACACACAAAACAACAGCTTGAATCTGATATTATTTCCCCATAACCACAAAAATGAAAATAAAAAAACTGTTGGAAAAACACATTAGTCGAGTTTGCTTTAAGCCTAAAAAGAAATAAGGTTTGGTTTTCAAAAGGAAAACAGGTGTAATAAGCAGCTCAGGTGTGAAAAGAGGATCATGGAGCGACCAAAAGCACTTTTTCACGTGAGGCATTTCTTTCTTTCTCTCTTGAATAAAAAATAAATATAAAAAAAATGTTCAAAAGTTAAAGTTGGAGTTAATATTAGCTTTAGTTAAAGATTAAAATAAAAAAAAGTTAAATTAAACGTGATAAAAATTAATTCTTTACTTCACAAGGAAAAAGCGTTTTAAATTTTCCTTATCTTAATTTACCAAAAGGCCTTGCAAAACTCGTTTAGTCGTCAGTTTTAATACAACTTTTTTTTAATATCCGATTAAATTTCGATTAATTATCGTTTCTCGCCATAATATTTTTTCAACAGCAAACAAAAGCAGACGTCGACTTTTCTTTATACACGTCCTTACATTCCACCCATCTTGCACTTATTGATCAGATGCCTTCACCCTTAGAGACTCGAAGAAGGGGTGAGAGGTCGCGGCGCAAACTCAGTTCCACTTCTATTTTCCTATGACTTGACTCGCCCAACACAGATGAAGCGCGCGGTTCGCGGCTCAATGCCCGGCTTTGAAAAACGTCGTTCGCAGTCGGGATTGGCGACTATGGATGAAGAAGTCGAAACCCGCAACAAATTCCCTCCCAGACGAAGTGCCTCGATGAATTTCAGACGTTCGTGGAGTCAATATATGCAACTCACCTCGTTGCGTATCAGTCGGTCCGCTTACAAGTTGGGTTGGTAAGTTCACGACTGATGAATTTTCAGTGCTGTCGTAAATATTTTTGTTTCGGTTAACGCCTTTGAATTATGTTTAGTCGTTTACGATGCCAATGTTTTTTAATATGGTTTAGAGTGTGTTGCGATTGATTGGGTTTTGATGGAGTGAATTTGAGATTGGTTTTTGTATTATTAATTGACATTTTTTCTTCTTAAAAACGTCACATCAACAATTTGTCGATCTAAAAGTGGATCGTGATAAACGCGTTGACTCATCGAGTCGTGGTTTAACATTTAAAAGAATTTTTGTCGCTCGGTTTGAAAAAGGCGACGAAGGTGGGTGAATTGTGGGATTTTAGTTTCCAAATTGTGTATCGTTTGTGGGATATTCGGATCTACGATTTTTTTATTGCTGTTTTATCATATTGGGATTTTATAGCTTGTTTATATCGAATTAATACGACCGATCGATTTACCGAAACGTTTCGATGATTCTTTCTTTTTGTAAATAGCGTTTTACTACTACTTTTGTTTTCTTTCGGTCAATATTTATCTCTCTTTACACGCTGTGTACAAGTCTCTTCTTTAGGTGTAGTGGGTCTCTGTATCATTCTCTCATCCGAGAGCTTCTCGTGTTGCTAAGACAACGCCCGAGATATACTTTTCTTATGAAAAATTTCACGAGTGAAATTTTTCAAGATAATTTCAAAAACATTCAGGAGGCATCAAATGGCTCGATCAATTTTTTTTTTCAAATTTTATTTTCTTACAAAGGCAAATCACGCACGATCCCAAGAACTCAATAGCCGAGTGAAGCTTAGAAATATAATCAAGGAATATGCAAATTTATACTGGAGTTGGAACAGAACTCTCGTTACGTGAGAGAGGGATTTGTTCGCTAATGACGTGCCAACAGTTTTGGTTCGTTGTTTTTAGAGACCAACTCATCATTAAATTTCTTAAAACTTCACAATATTGGGAATAGGGAGGAAACGAAATTTCTCGCTTTTTTTCAATTCCCCTTCCTTATACCTCCGCGGGTCGTTATCGAAGCTATTCATCATAGACGCCAACAGTTCATATTGACTCGACCCATTTATCAACACTTTCTAAGCATAATTGAAAATGTAAAAAGATTCAATTTTGATACAAAACTAAAAAAAAAAATTTTTTTTAACGTTTACTTAATACCGAATTTAAATAAAAATTAAATTCTCAAATAAAATATTAATTTTTTTGTCTCACGAGTAATAATTAATAGGTTAATGAGGTTCCATTAAATTAAAATTTTAATTAAGGATGTCATTAACATATTTTTTTAGCTTATTATTAATTAGTCACCGTCGTTGATTATTTGGGATTCGGGTCTCACCCGATTGATTTCCATTGATGGCCAGGTGCCGGCTCGCCTTGGGAGTAATTTTGAGTGGGTTCAATGAAACCAGTTAGATATCGAGCGAGTAAAAGATGGGAAAACTTGGACAGTTGATCAAATTGAATATAAAACATGCGACCTCGCTTCTATGGTTATTCGTGTTTAACTTAGTCACGCTTCGATTCATCAATGAATTCGCCAGGGGCGCCTCGCGAATATTCGAAGCGTTTCTAAACATCAGTTGTTGACCCTGTTGTAAGCAACGATTAACTCGATTCCACAGCTTCAAACACTTTCCTCATGTCCGTTTTCCTAATTTCCTGAATCGAAAAACTTGTAGAAATTTCCACCTTCTGAAAGCTCCCTCTTTAACTTCACTGCATTACACGCATCTTCATCACTAGTCATAATTGATTTATTTCCACTCGACTTCTCCCTTATATTTGGACAACTTTTTTTTTTCTTTTTCTTTTTAATTTAACTAAGCTCATTTATTTTCAAAGCACAGTTCAGGTCACCTTTTATCTCATCTCCATTTCTTTCGCCCACTCTTAGCCACTGGAAATTGCACCTATCGCAGCTCGCTCCACTTACTTCTAACGCTACAAAAAGGATAAATCGTCATGATCTAGGTATTAGTGGGACGATGGGAAAAACTTTTTATATACTCACTACTTCAAACTTTGGAAAAAAAAATATAAAAAAAATGAAAATGAAGAGAGGTTCTTGTTGAACGAGCGCGAGGAAACGCTGCGGGAACTAAAGTTTTATCGATTAAAAATTGAAGTGAGGAAATGAATTAAAGTTTAGTATGAAGCGTTGCTTGTCCACTCTTGTGCTGACATCGAGGCCTGTGAGCCAAAAATTGGATTTTTGTCATATTACAAACTTCAAAACTGAAACGAAAAGAACAATTTATTTCTCTTTTTAGCAATTTCGCATCGCTCTTGGCTCTCGCTTTCCTATTTGCCACCGAAAAAAAAAATTTTTTCATTTACTCACACATTGTACAGATATCTAGAATTTATAAATTCGTGACTTGATTTAATTCTGTTATATGGGAATTTTTGCATTTCATTTAATTTGCTTTCTTGTCGACTTGAATTTTTTAAGAAATCGAATTAATCTCAGCTTTAAAAGAAGAGCGGAAATCTCCTTTAAGATTCGTCTTAACCCTTTATTTTTAGAGGGTCAGAGTGGGAAGTTGAACTGAGTGACTCGACGACCTTAAAATTGCCAATTATACGCTTTAATTGGAATATTCAACTGGTGCATAATGCGATGTGGATTTGTAGGACGTCGAATTTTATAGATTCTTTCAATGTTATTTATAGACGGATTGTCATTGTCATGTATGGGCGAGCAATTGTGTTTCGTTGATGATATTTAAGTTGGATGATTTGAAATCAACGATGCATTAGGTCGAAAAATCCAATCGGATAAAGGAGATTGAAAGCTCTGGAAAGAGATAAGTTGAATCTTCAACGATGCGCATGTCATTTCAACCATATTTTGATGAATAAAAAATGTTTTTTTTTCTTTTTAAAGGGTTTATATAAGCAATTTATACTAATTTAAATATAAATCCTTAATCTTATAACTTCGATGGAATATAATGATTGATGATGTTGGCAGAATCGAATTTTGATTAAAATATCCCATTATAAAAAATTCCTTGAACTTAAAGTCGGGTTTAGCTTTAATTCTAATCCATAAAAAAGAGTTTTTTTTTTTCCTTTTTATTAAGCCTGATAAACGACAAAATCCTTTTTAAGTATCTTTTTCTTTTTCTGTAAAGTAAATTAAAAATACACTTTGTATTAGATTAACATAACGTTCATTCGAGCGCTAAGGATTTTTACAAATTTTGATTAAAAAGGACTTTAGGATCGGAAATGACGTCATTTAACGATTACCACTTTTAAAAGACAGTTCTTGAAATGATGTTTATTTTAAAATGATTTTCACTAATTTTTAAAAAGCAGTTTTTATTAAAAATCGTTTGTCACAATTTCCAAATAAATCAATTATATTGCAATACACGACTTTTCCAGGGTCTAGAAGAGTTCCACGGAAATAGGTGACTTGTCAGGTAGCAATAAACGTGTATTTCATCCAGGTGTATGAATGGTAACCAAAGAATTAGATCATCGTTAAACACATTAATTGACAACTCACCTGTTCCTTTTCTGCTGTCATTCGAATTTGACCTATTTTATATGAAACCAGCTCCCTCTTTGGCACGGTCAATACACTTCCTTCCTTTCGCTTTAATTCGAGCCACTCGAAAATGAAGAACCAACACCGAGAAAATACTGGCCTAGTTACGAGACATCTGTGCAAATTAACGAGTCTTCTCTAACCCTTATAACCCGTCAACAAACTTCAATTCTTTTTTTTATTGCCACTTCACCTCAATTCATTTTTATAATGTTTACCACTACAACTTGACGGCAAGATTAATTTATTTGCCGAGCGATTACCTACCTACTAAACAGTTAAATTGTGGGTGTGAAACGAGATGGCCATGTGGACGAATACCTTTCGAGACATTTTTTTCGTCAAGAAGAAAAGGTAAAAAATATATATATCTGGGGAAGTGGAAGGCGAATTTATTAGCTTCTGGTGTCATTTTATAGTCGGGGATTTGTGGATGCTAATTCTGAGTGATGGGGTCATTTGGGCTTGGTACCACGTGATCCACCGGCAACTCTAACTTTTTATATTTCTTCTACAGGTTTATCACAGGATTTAAAAAGACTTATAGAACAGATTTTCGAACCTCCCGCAGTTGAGGGCAAAAATGTTGAGTGCGTTTCGCTATGAATTCTTTTCTGGATCATATTTTTATACTGCGAATTACGACATTATTAACTTAATTTCTTTATGCATCATTGCTTAATTCCATGCGGTATAATGAATAACACGTGTTTCGTATGTGTTTTTACACTTTTTTCCTCAAAGGTAAACAATGCTTCATTTAGTTTTGCAACGTTCCATTGTTTATAGCAATTGTTCCAGAAAAAATTATGCAAATGTTTTAAAATTGTTAAAAAGGAAATTAAAAATGAGGCTTGTTTACCTTGTGGTATCATATACATTAAAGTAGAAATTATAGTGAAATTATAGTGAAATTACGGATAATTTTATGAATTTATTTTTTCTGGTGATAAATTATATTTAATTAAAAGATCAAGTCATTGTTGAATTTTTTTAATTTTTGAATTTGATTATTTGATTGGGGTGTTTATTGCTTCGGAATTTTAATTGAATTTGTTTTAATAGTATTTGGGAATTGGGTATCTATTTCGGGAAAAAGAAATAATTTTTAGGGTTTCATCAGCAGATAACGTTTTTTAATATTACATGGCGTATATTCGTACGTGAGTGTGTGTGTGTGTATTCCGCATCATTGGTGGTAAAATTGGTCTTTTCAGTCTCGAGTGCTGCCGTTAGGGAAGATTGAAAAAGGCAAATGGGCTTTCATTTATGTAATATGGGCATAGAATATGGCGCTTCAAAAGGGGGATGAGAAAAATGGAATAATTTCTTTAAAAGGTTGTCTGGGACACTCCCCGAATGTCTGCACATACCAATTTACGAGAGAATCTAAGACAAAGAAAATGTAATGTTAAATTTATTTCAATGCGACTGTTATAAATATAAAGTTACAAATTTGTTTTGAAAATAATTTTTGAAATTACTTAACATTAATTGTTAGTTATAAAAGAAATTCGTTTCTAGGGAGAAATTAAAGTTTAATTAAGAGAAATCCTAGTGGCGCCGTCTGTGGTTGAGTGGCGAAGTTAAACGCTACTAATTCTTAATCAATACAAGAAACATTTGACTGGACGATTTAATTTCTAGAGATTGCGTCTACTGATTTGATTATAAACTCAACTTAATTATTCTTTGTATCATTGCAATTTCACACTTGAAAATTTTAAAAAAATCGTTTTGAAATTTTTATTTTAAAAAAAAATAATTTTTTCTTCAAATTACATGACACATTAAATTTATTTCTTGTAAAAAAAATTGTCGTTTTAACACTAAACAGTCTGTTTACACTACTTATAAAGTGAGTCACATTAATTCATGAAAGAAAATAAGATCATTGATGGAGATTAGTTTAAAATGAGGAAAAAGAATTTTTCAATTTCAAGGAAATTGTAATTGACAAATTTAAAATCCGAATTTTTAAACCATTTTACATCTGATTAAAATTCCACAGAAACAAAAGAAATTTCCCGTTTCACGTGACACATTTAGACCTTTTTAAATTGACGAGATAATAATGACTATTCAGGCATCAACATCATTGATTGATTGAGAAAATTACAAGTAATAAAATAAGAAGCATAAAAATGAAAAGTTATGAAAATATTATGTAAGTTTAAATTGTTCTTTTTTCTTATTTTACGACCAACTTTCATTTCCTCGTCTTCTAAAGACTTTTTTTTTCATTTCTTCTTAATTGTCACGTAATATATTTAACCCGGGGACATTAAATCGACCAAGTTTTAAATGGCTGTGAATTGGTGGTTGTCTCTGTTGTTTGATGAACGGGTGGAGATCAAAACATGAGCCATAAGGGTTAAAGGTGACTTAACGAGGTGTATTGAGAAACCCTTTGGGCCACGAGGACATCTGAGCTCGTTTATTTAACGTCGATAATAAAATTTTTAAAATTTAAAAAAAAAAATTTTTTTTTTAATGTTTAGGTGTTTTTTTTCACTTAATTACACTGGATTTTATGGATAGGAAAAAAATTTAGACGGGAAATGCCTCGTATTTATTTATACGAAGTTTGACTTGATTGGCGTTGCATAGTTCCTCGAGCTTGTGCTTGAAGCGTGCAACTAGTTTTTGTAGTGTTTGGCGCTTCATATCTGCTGTTGATTTGGCCACTTAGTCACTGAGTTGTAGTGGAGTCGGTGGGACGCCAGTATGAATTGAGTTTTAAAATAATTCAATTTTATTATATTCGACTTTTCCTTTTTGAATAAGTTGGCTGTTAAGTACATTTCATTGTGTTCATTATGCGTGGAATTCATCGAACGTAAGTTGAAAATTTTTCTAATATTTTCCTTTTCATCGCTTTTCATTTTGAAAAAAACTTGTCAAATTTTAAGTTGTGAACGAACATTTACGAACATGTTATTTCAAGCGACCTCTCAATGAAGTTTTTGTGGCATGAAAAGATACTTTGTACGAACCCAACAGACGTTTTATTTTAATACACGATAAATTAAATTAAGATTCTTCTTCCACTTAATTCATTAAGAAAATATCGATTTTAAAATTTTGTATTTTAGAAAAAAGCTTTTAAAATAACTCTTTGATAACGATCGATTGAGTCATTTTGAAATTATAAAATTTGTGATATTAAAATAAGATAAACAAAATTATAACCAAAAAATATCAAATTAACTGATATTTAAGTGATGTGATTTTTGATTTTATTAAACCCAGTTGCATAATTCATTGGATGGATTATATACAGTAAAAATAAAAAGGGGAAAATACTTTAACGTCATTAACATTATTATTACGAAATTATTTTATTTTTTCCGCTATCAATTTCGACATAATAATTGGGATATTTACCTATAATGAAAATTTCCATTGTGAAATTTTTGCTGTGAATTTTTATTTTTTTTTAAATTTGAAATTTGAATAACGGTTAAAAGGCACTCCACACCTGGATTTGATTAACAACAGGAAGGGTTGGGGACCACCTGCGTGTCCTAAAATAAGTCTTTGTCACGTACCCAAAATTTGAATCACGTTACATACGTTCACTTTCCTAGTCAAATCTTAGTTGCACATCCTTTACAAACAAAAAATTTTAATGCAAAAATTATTTCTTCCTTTCAGCTTTTCCTTGTTTATTTTTTTTTGTCGGTTATTATTCATTAAGTATATTTTAAAATATTTTTTTCTTTCGACTGTGTTTTGGTATCCATAAATTTCCTTAGGCGATCGTATTCAACATTCATCAATAACATTTCCAGTTAAACGATAAAAAAAAATAAAGGGAGTGAATTTTGAAGAAAGGAGGGTATCGCCCCCCTTGCAGGAAACTGCAATGTGTAACCAAAGATGGAGGATATAGGAACTTTATTCGAAACACAGTAAACTAAGCGAAGCTTGTTTCCGTTGGGTGTGAATGAATTCTTCATTTGCACTTTTCAATTCAATTAAAAACGATGAATCGGTTGAAATAATTTTTTTTCAAATTAACAAATTTAAGGTGTAAAACCCGTTTTCCTTCGTTTTTGCTTGTCGCTGTGGTGGGTCTTGGAAATAAAATTGGGCGGTTTCGTAATAAATGAATTAAACAGTAACAGCGCGGCCGAAATAAAGACTTTTCCAATGTCATTCGCTATTGTTCTTTTATATTAAAATAAAATATTAATGCTTTAGTTCTATGTTTACATACAGGGTCTTAAGTAGGTTAATGTGTGGGAAAACATTATCGAAGTGTTATTTGGGTTTACAAAATTTTGGGTGGTTTAGGTTCCAGATGTCGCTAATTGCTTTGCGCATGCGTGTACTTGTCGTTTTTAACATATTGCGGTGTCGTGTTTTACTACTCGCAGTAGAGCAGAAATGAGAGATAAATTGCTCGTGATCGTTTTACTAGTCGTGTCCAATGGGAATAAGAAAAAAAAATAAAAATTGAGAGTTGGCAATTTGAAACGAACGATTTTCAAGGTCTCGTTATATCTTTTACCTTTCTTAGCTAAAGGGTGGGGTCGTGATAAAGCCACTATTTTGCTCTTGAATATTCAACAGCACTCGACAACATTTTATTTATTTGCTATTCAATGTCCGAACTTGTAATTCGATTTTTTTTTTATTAAAGTGAAACCGTTACAAAGTGTAAACAAATTCGTTACGGGCAAAACGTAACGAATTGAGTGGGTAGTTTTGGTGTCCAACTGCCCCTCCTTAAGGACTTCTTACCTGGCATCCTATAATTTTAAGCCACCGCGGGCAGTTCCCATCACCATTCTTCGGCTCCCTCTGGCGCTTGTTTGGGCATATAAGCCGATAATGGTGTTGGTCGAGTAATACGCGGGGATACTAATCGCTATACTATCGAGGAATTTTTTATTCAATTAAGGTGGTGTTCTATTTACCATATTTCTATAGTGTTTGGAGATTTGCACTTAAACATTAAAAAAAATTCCCTTCAAATTATGGCTGAAATTAATAGTAAAAGCTGAATTGCCGCAAGAAATAGACTATGGAAAAGCTGGCGGGTGGAATTTGAGTGTTTCGCATACCAGAAATTGATTACTCCCTACCTTTAAAAAAACGGGAGAAAAGAAGAGATTGGATCAAGGTTAAATTCCGAGATATAAAATTAACGAATAAATTACATTTCTCTTGTCTTTGAGTGACGTTTAAATTGAGCTTTTCATTTTACGAATTTAGAAAAAAAATAGTTTTGACATTGAATTAATTGATACTTTTGTCACTCGGTGGCGCTACATTACATTATGTGTAAATTTAATGACGATGGTCAATGTTTGCGGTTTGATTAATGAGTGGTATTGGTGACACACACGAGTCAAAAGTGGGCAAGAAGTGCATTTAATCATTGGTGCGGAAAATAAGTTCAGTATTGTAAAATTGACTACTTCCTGCTCACTTTTTTTTATAATTTTCTTTTTTTTTTTTTTTTAATTTCTAAATCTGGTTTTCACTTTTTATTTTTAACTCGTATTCAATATTCAACTCGAGTTAAGGACGAGTTTTTGTGACCGATACTTAACTGGCCTTTTCATTCGGAAACCAATAAAAGACACCGATTTATATCAGTCTTAAAATTACAATAAAAAATATTCCAAATTGATTCAATGACTAATACAATGAAAACTTGAAAAAAATCAAAACAAATTTACTCATTCTCTATTAAAGCAAAAAAAAATCATCAAAGGTCATTTCTGTAATTATTTAATTGCGAGTAAAAAAAATATTAAAAGATGTTTTTTTGAGATTAAAGATTGAAAAAATATTCTTCTTTCTCATACGTCCCACCAACCTTATACGTTGAATATTTGGACTCGACCGGTCGGCCAGAATTCACTCAGGTGAGTTTTGCAGGATTGGCCTATCCGCGTTCCGCATGCCCCTGTCTACGCTACTCTCCTCCGAGCAATACAATTGGACTATTCCGGCAGTGAGTGGTGGCTACGAGATTCCCTTCCCAACCGATCCGCACTGCGTTTCCACGGTCGAAGGGGGGCACGAGTGTGTAGAATTACACGAGGTGTGCGTAAGAATTAACCGCGATCTTTGGCCGTTGTAAATAGGCGATCGAGGGTTGGGTCGAAGAAGGACATCGAATGTTATTATGTTTGGATCGATGTGACCTGGATTCTTCTCACTTCGAAGAATGTTGTCCCGTTTCAAATCGTGGAGTTTTAGACAAGCATTCGTTGGGTATTAATAATAACGTATCGTATCCATTATCGACAATATGCTGAAGATACATTTGTTGGAGTCGTTGCTTCCTGACTTGGGCTTGGAAGACGCATTGGAGAAACAGAGGGAGAAAGTATTGGCTCTTTCTAGACGTTTCTTAAGGTGAGTTTCGGCTAAAGTTATGGATATTCGAGATGTAAAATTAATTGAATATTTTAAATTATGGAATTTTTGTTGATGATTAGTGGAAAGGAATGCGTGGGTGGATTTACTATTGTATTGTATCACAATGGTAGTTAAAGAGGCGTCCATACGGAACGGGTCAGAATCGTAAGAAACAAACATAGCGTGTTAGGTTTCCTAAAGTCGTTTCATAAATGTTTTTTACAAGAGTCAAAAAATAAGAACTACTTTAATTCAGGAAGGAAACGAGGATAATTGAAAAGTTGGTTGTAGAAAAGAAAAGGGAAAAAAATCGTTTTTTTTTCATGTTTTTGAACGTTACACAAACTGTCGAATTGATTCGTACGAGTCGAGATGTATAAATTATTTTTGAATTCGAATTTGAAAATCTTTTAATGAATTGGTTGATCGACAGAACGGAAGAAAAGACCTAATGACATTCCTTTGACTTAGAGGATTAAATTCTTATTTTTTCAAGAAATATGTTTCTAGCCCACATTCTATGAAATTGTTTCTGTATATACTAACGTTAATAGAAAATTTTTTCAGTTTTATTTTTTCTATGGAATATTGATTAATGTTAGGCTTATAAGAAATGTTTTTTCGCTTGTAATTTATTGAGTTGCTTAGCAACAAGTTAAGCAATTTATTTTAGGGCAGGTCGTTGATTTTAGTCAATAAAATGTCGAATGATTTTTTGGTTTCGAGTGCCACTTTTTTTAAAATTGTTTTTTTTTTAACTTTGGTGTTTACATTCTGAAAGGTGGTTACCCCTGAGATGAACGGATTCCTTGATTTTTTTCCTTTCATCCTTAATACATTAATTTATTGATCTCCATTTGTAATTTGATGATACGAAGAAGGTGACAATAGCAAAAACTAATTTACCTCATCTGTCAAACGAAGGAAAACGCCCTTTTAACTCGATTTATTTCTTATTAAAATAATTTTTTAAAATATTTGCTATTTATAAATGGGTTGATCTGAGGTCGTACAGGAAATCATTCTTGCCTAATACGAATTCATTAGATACAAATATCAATAAAGGCTAAACTGCAGTTTATTTATTTTAGATAATTTATATTTATGACTCGTGTTTAGACCTAAATTTAATGTGTAATTATTTGAAAAGCTGTGATATACTGGTTTATAATTAACGTGGAAATCACGGATGGGAGTTCAAACAACTCATTCGAGATCATCGATTTAATTTTACCCATTTTTTTTCAACATTAATTACTCCTTTTTCAGATAATTTGGGTCATCGTTACTTCGAAGTTTATTTTTTTTTTAAATTTTATATAATTTCTAACATAAATACAGGTTTTTATTTTTTCTAATTTTGATTTTAGTTTCTAATTTTACCTGGTTGCGTTCGTTCACTCCTACTTATATACCACGCCTAAGGTTGCACCGATCTTAAATTTCTTTCTAAACTTCTAAAACTCGGATCATTTAATCCCTTTGAATTTTAAATTAATGCAAATTCGTTTCCTCTGAGCATATTTCGTTTCAACAATCCCATAATTCTACTTCGCGAATGTAAAATTAACATATAAAATTTTTAAATTTAATTTATTATTTAATTAAAACATAATTCGCGTTAAGTAATGAAAACACCTTTTTCTTATTTTTAAAATTTTTTTTTAGCATTTATCTTATTTGCCTAATTCAATAGCATTTCTGGGTAAAGCTGATAACATCAATTTAACCACGTGTTTATAATAAGTATTAGTTGCAACCTTGGCTGCTCATTCGCATTTCCACACAATTAGCAAAAGGGTGTGGCTTCGCTAAAAACTCCCGAAGCTGCTGTTTTTATTTCTCTTTTTATGTACGTCATTTATTGTTTTTCAATTTATTATTTGCATTTCTCATCCACTATTGATTAACCGATGACCTTAAAACCATTTGATAGATCTTTCATCTTTAAATTTTTAATTTCCTTAACCGAAATTCCATTTTCTATTTATTTCTTTCCTCTTTTCTACATCGAATTTCGTGTAAAACACGAGATGACTGTAAACAAAACCGTTTGGAGAAAATTGAGAATTTTGTAGTCGGCCATTGCTCTTTTCATTCGACATTTTCCTTTATTTTTGTTTTATTCTCTTTCGGGATGAAAACTAATGAGTTTTGCGAGCAATAGTGCAGATAATGAGTGTAGCAAACAGCCAATAGCAGATCCTTTGTCCGAACTAAGGTCAAGAAAATATCGGATACTGTTTTTTATTCGAAGCCACACACCCGAAAAACATCGGAGAAAAAGTATTTATACACTCGATGTTTGTACACGATAAGGGAAAGGATTATTTGTTCAGACAAGGCACGTTTCGACGTAAACATACGTTTGGTCGTGAATGAAATTTTGTTACACGGAGACCATGAACCTCTTTAGTGTAAAGTGACATTCGACATTCGTATGCAATTGGAGACTCTCGAGCTCGCTGTTTAATGCTTTTCTTCCTTTACAAAAGCTCGTGATTTCATTTTCTTATTTGGATTTCGTCCAAGGGTTGACTGAAAATTTCTTCGATTTAAATTATTCGAAGGGTTAGTATTTTCAAATAAATTATATTTGATTGAGGTTTTAATAGGTGTGTGTGTGTGTGAAATGCGTGGGATTTTACCACCCTTGGGTTTTTCTTTTCGCTTTTTCCTGCCCGTCCACTACCCCTCCCCATTGCTCAAGTTTCTTTTGTGTCGGGGCGGTTTGTAAGGGACAATGAATGGGAGTCTACGAACCCCACTGGAGCCCCCGTGACCCTGACCACCTGTCCTCGGTGCAACTTAAAGCCAGTTTACGTACGTAACGAGGGGACATAACCGTGGGAAATGAGTGAAATGTTTATAAGTTTTGAATTTTTATAGTACCGAAATGATGATTGTGATGTTTAATTATCATAATTTATTCAGAGAAAAGAGGTAAAATTAGGTTAATGATTATTGGCTGGAAAGCGGCTTTTAATGTTATAAAATTGCGAGATAAAGTTAGTACTCATCAAAAGGTCATTTTTTTTTAATTCTTATATTTCGTTTTTAATGTGCAACTTTGATATCAATGATTAATTTAATTGACCATTTCCGCATTACAGTCGTTATAAAAAAAAACGATTTCGTATTTTTTATTTCGATTGAAAAAAATAATAGTTAAGTATCATTGTCATTGATTACAGATATTCAGGATAAATTAGGTTGTAGTTAATAAAACGCTTCCTGCTCACCATTTCATCTCTGAAATGAACGGGGTTAGGCCTTTGGCAGCTGATTGGTAAATTTAATTCACTTTACACCTACTCATCTTTCAACGCAGTTTAAACGAGGTCACGTTCAAATCCAACTGCCCTTACCTAAACCTTAACTTCCGAAGATTTTTATCTATAGAAAAGTTTAAATTCCTAGGGTTAGGCTTTGAAATGTGTGTACTCTTAGCTTTACGTGAATTGAAAGTCAAGGCAAACTACTCTCCACCCAAACCATGCTTCTTTTAAGAAAAAAAAAATCTTTTTTTAAAAATAATTAAATTGTAATTTGTGTTTCTTCAAGGCTATCTTTTGACTCATTCGTCGAATGACGTCAGCAAAGCGCGAAATTCCGTTGCTTTGTTTTCGATAATTTAACGAATAGAATAACACGTGACCTAAAGTCGATAGGTGATAAACAGTAGTTTGTGTGTAAACGCTCGAATGAATAATGATTTCAGACACGTTATGGTGACACCGTAGGCTCTTTAACCTTTCCCAACATTAATTTTAATAAACATGAGCGAGGGTGTGAGTGTTATGTTACCTATATCCACATCGTGTTTTCCGAGGTCACCTTTGCAGTCTTTTGATTTTTTCCGTCCCAGGTGAAGTTTTATTACATAATTCAACTTCTCCTTCCTCTTCATCTGACATTTATATCTGATATTAAAGCAAAAAAATTCTCCAAATTCTACCTTTATCGGAATATGAAAAAAAAAAATTTTTTATACGAGTTGCGGTTCGAGTGAGTCATCAAAACCGACGATATTTTGCAATATAACAGCATCAGTTATTCCATAGAAAATTGAATTTCTGTTTGTGTATACGCGCACATTGGGAAAGTTGATTTCACTCAACTGAAATTTGAGTGTTTATCGAGGTAAAAAAAACAATTTTTATTGAAAAAAAAAGATGAGTATGAGGGAAATATGTGGGTATTTTACGGATGTATTAATTCAGGAAATACAATTATTTTCCTTGGAATTGCTCGGCCAGTTTTATTTTTAATGCGAATTTTTATTTTTATATTTTATTTTACTTTTTCTATGTTATTTAAAGCTCAAGGCCTGGTAGAATTGGAATGAATTTAATGTTTTGTTTTGCGATACGCCTGGCTACTGGTGCATTTTTATTGAAATTTTCTATGATTCGAAAAAGGCAACAGCAGAAATTACAGTAAGAGAGTGGCAGGTCAAGCCATTTAATGGTGTTGCTCTCCTTTTAATGGGTCAGCGCTGTCGGTTTTAATCATTTCAATCCTAATTCGTTAATCTAAATCTTTGAACTTGTAAATTTGAAAATTTTCTTAAATTATTTTAATTTTATATTCAACAGGAAACAAACCATGGACGGTCAAGTGTACTGTCAATCGCATTATACACCAACTCCACTCCACGAGCAGGAACTAGCCCCATCGGAAAAGATTAATAAGGTTAAAGATAATTATAAATCTGACGTAAAATTAAATGTAATCACGTACCATGACTAATGGTTCAAATATTTATTTCTTTTTTTTACGACTTCAAACTGAATAAGTTCATGAGTGAAAATCGGGTTAAGTAAACTGTTTGAAAAATTAACTTTTATGTAATGAAACACTTGCATTGGCAGATGTTTTAAAACTTTCTCCATCGGGAAATAAATGTTTGATTAGTGGAAGATACAGTGGAGCTTAGTTCCCAATGCGATCTAATGATACTCCATTGGGAGAGGCGGGAGTTGTATGCAGCTGTTGAATTAATTTGTGTTGCTTCGTTTCACATAAAGGGCCCTCATGACCTCTTTGAGCTGTTGGAGAAGTTGCAGAACAGTAGACTGGATGACCAAAGATGCGTGTTACCCGCCTATTTCTCACAGGTAAAAGCTTAGCATCGGCACATACATAAGACTTAAGCATAAAATTATATGTTTTTAAATTCTTTATTTTCTACTCATTTACATGTCATTAATCATCTGCTAATTCGAATTTTTTCCAGACTTCACAGACAAATGATGCGGAGGACAAGAAAGCCTGCGAAACAATAGAAGAGGTCGGTGTAATTAATAATAAAAAGATTAAGATGTAAACTAATCCTAATCTTAAGCTATTCCTTTTGTGGATTAAACATTTAAAACAAAAATTTAATTCGTTTGGGTATTGAAAACTGCAATTATATCTTGACCAATTAAACCCTAATTTGTAGGTTAATAATGTTCTACTCTAATGAGCATCATAAGTGTAATCAGTTGATATAAATATAGGAATTAAATATGAGAAACTTTTATTCCTTTATTCCATTACAGTTGAAAAGCTACTGGACAAATTTCCTTGGAACTTTCCCCCCCAGTCAGGTAACCCCAATCCTTTCCCTAGAGCAGAAACTGACAGTGGCTTCTCTCTCTCTCCATTCATTCTGCTTTTTGTCAGACTGTAGCTTTTGAAAGTCTTTGAAAGAAAAAAAATTGTTGTAAAATATTCAGCCATTATTTTTTTGCTATTTTTAAATTGCTTGGAAAGTTTAATTAATTAATTTACAACAACTTTTTCCTTTTGTCTACAACTGGGAAATTGTTCCTGTAGCAAAATTCCCTTTCATTTTTCTTTCTCTTCCTGTTTGTTTAAATTTTTTTTTGCTTACAATTAGGGAAGTTTTGCATAATTTTAGCATGGATATTTAATTTTAGTTTAGTTTTATTTTATTTTTTTTTAAATAAATTTTTGCTAAATTTTTTACAATAAATTATGAAATTATGAAAGTGTGTTTAGCGCTTAAAGCTTATTAAAATGCGAATGAGAAACTTGAAAAACATAAAAATCAAATATAGTTTGCTACGAAATATTCTGAACAAGAATTAGAATAAAAATTAAATTATATTTATTTCTTGTAAATTTATATTTCAGATTCTTAAAACACCAGGTCCATATCCAATGATAATCCTACCCTCCAAGGGCGGTTACTGGGTAGATGGATCAGAACACGACTGTCCATTTGACAGTCAGGGGAATCCAGTCGTCCCTCAACATAATTGGAAAGCCAAATTTGAAATTGATGAAACTGCCAAATGTTATCGGCGATTCTTTATGGGCAGGGTAAGTCATTTTTGATGGATAATTCATCACCGAATGTTACTGACTTAAATCTGTTTATCTTATTTTCTTTTGAAGGAACATTGTAATTTTTTTACTGTTGATGACAATCTCGGACCGCTCATGTTGTCCGTTAAATCCGAAACGATATCCTCGCAAGAACACAACAGATTAATATTAAGAATGAAGTCTGGCACGGTTCACGAGTTAGTTCCATCTTCGTGTTTGGGCGATAATCCTACACCAGCCCGAATGGCAAAAGTATTTTTTTGGCTATTAAATTTTATTTAATTTTTGTTTTGATTGTTTAATTATATTACAGCTTTTAAACGAAGATATAACAGTTGAGAAATTCATGCCGTCTGTATTTCCTCGAAATTCCGAGTTAGTGGTTTATTACGATGAACACGTACTAGTCAATACATTTAAATTCGGGATTATATATCAACGATTCGGTCAAGTGAGTGTCATTAAAACCAGGAAACCTATTTCAGAATTATTGAATAATATAACATCGTTACAGACTACGGAAGAAGAATTATTTGGAAATATGAGTCATAGTCCAGCTATGGATGAATTTTTAGAAATGTTGGGTGATCGAGTCAAATTAAAAGACTTTAAAGGGTAAGTTTTTATAAATTTGATTTTATTTTGAAAAATATTTTCAACTTATAAATGTATTTATTTTTTAAATAAATAGTTATAGAGGAGGATTGGATACTCAGTATGGTCAAACGGGAGAAGATTCTGTATACATTAAATTCAGGGAACGAGAGCTCATGTTCCACGTGTCTACTTTATTACCGTACACAGAAGGAGATTCGCAACAATTGCAAAGAAAACGGCATATTGGAAACGATATAGTTGCCATCGTATTCCAAGAATCAAACACCCCATTCGTTCCCGATATGATTGCATCTCACTTCTTGCACGCCTTCATCGTGGTCCAAGTTCTCGACCCTAACAGTCCAAACACGCGATACAAAGTGAGTGTTACGGCGAGAGACGACGTGCCCTTCTTCGGCCCCACACTGCCCAATCCTTCTGTGTTCAAAAAAGGACAAGAATTTCGAGAGTTTCTTCTCACCAAGCTCATCAACGCTGAAACTGCATGTTATAAAGCCGAAAAATTTTCAAAACTCGAAGTGAGTTTAATTTAATTAATTTTGAAATTTTTTAATATTTAATTACGCATTTGTTATTTTCAGTTGCGCACACGCGCGGCTCTATTGACTTCGCTAGTGGAGGAACTAAAGCAGAAGACTCAGGACTTTTGTGGGGGAGTCGCTGGCCAGTGTTCTTCGGACGGAACCAAATCCGAATCGACAGGTAGCTCGCGTTTTCTCGAAACGGTGCGTAAAGCATTGACGAGTCGTGGACGAAGTCAGTCCATGGAAAGCAACTTGAGTCACGTACAGCCCAAGCGATCTCTTTCCAATAATAATAATTCGCCCATATTGGAAACGACACCTTCGAATAATAGAACGCCTCAAAACCGAAACCTTAACAAAAGGTTCTCGCAGAATAAAATGGAAACATCGAGCAAAAAGTACAAATTTTACTCTTTTATTTATTTTATCGATTTAAATGTACTTATTTTATTATTTTAGGGAAATCAATAGGTTATCGGATAATGTAAATTCAGCGAGTAGTAATGTCCAGTCAGCATTTCGGACTAATAGCAGTCCAGCGACTCCCGTTTCTAGTCCAGATACTCCGCCTCACAGAGGGCCCAGGTTAAATTGATTTTTTTATCATTTTTCAAGTATTTTGCTAAAGCGATCGATTTTTGTTGATTTATTACAGCGATGCGTTTCCACGTTTGGCCATGTCCGAATCTGATTCGTCCAGCGTGAACAGCATTGAGCTGGAACATGTCGCGTATGTACATAACGATGATTCTGATACGGGCATGGAAAGTATGTCGTCTGCTGAAACACCCAACAAACGTGTATCATTATCATGCAGTTTCTGCTTGGATGAGGGAGGATGCACTTTTGCCATGGAAACTGATGGTAAAATTTAATTTTTACTATCTTTTTTTTTATTTAATTAAAAAAGAAAATTTAATTTATTCTAGTTCTACTGAAACAAATGGAATCGCTCAAACTCGAGGTTAACAAACTTAAATGCGACAAACTCGATTTGCTCAGGCAGAATGTGGTTAGTGATCTTTTATTAATTTAATTGAGTTACTAAAAATCTAATTCTTTATTTTTCGATTCAGTCTTGCCAGAGAGACGTGAAGAAGTTAAAGGAAAGAGAAATTCGACTGCAAACTGATTTGTCGCTATCAAATAAGGAAGTCACGCGGCTTAAGAATTTGTTGAAGGAGCGTGGTGAAGTGTCCAGCGTTTAAAAAGAGAATTTATGGAGAAAAATTGAAACGAAAAGCAAGTGCATTGATGAAATACCAAAGCAGTTGACAATTGATATGAATTGTGCAAAGAAAGAAAATAATAATGAACTGAAATTTACTCACTCCTGAATATGCATCTTTAGCCGTTCCATTTTGAAGGTGTCTCCTAACGAACACGTACCTGTGTCTAAAATGTAAAAGCAAATTTAAATTACAAAAAGGAAAAAAAAAATTAGTTTCCATTTTTAAAAAATGGCCAAAGATAACTTTTATATAGTATTAGCAGATTAGTACAATATTAATAATAAATAGTGCTATGAATTAATAACAATGAAATTTATAGTAATATAATACTTGCCACACGAAGCCATTTATGTTGTCACATTCCTATGCTGCTTTTGTTTGTGCTTATAAAATGGTGAATGTTAATGAGACTTTGTTGATAAATATAATATGTGATGAGTATACTTTTAAAAAAAATGTATAAACTGTAATTATATGCTACATCGTTAAATCTTCTTCGCTACATAGGCCTAAACGATGATGATCTCCTTCGATTAAGAATTGCTGGAATTCTCTAGCTTGCATTTGTATTTAGCTGGGGGTTTAATACTCGGCATTTTAAATTATGCAAAACATTTTGTCATTTGCATCTTGTAATAGATAAGTCTTTGTATGTACATTGTCACTAAATCTAAAAGCTTCACTACTGACTTGTTTCGCTTTACTTGTTGGGTCATACAATATAAATACAATATACAATATTTAGAAACACAAACACGTAAACGTTTTACATGTAAAACTTAAATTGCGCATAATTTTTTAATTCTAATAATTCATTCATCGGATGCAATTCGCAGCATTTATTTTTAAATATTCATAACAATCGATGATCTTTACTTGTATAAAACGATTTTACGTTATAACCCGAGAGATTATATCTTGCTCATAGGCTCATAGTTTACTATACTTTACTCCTTGGAATTACGTGAGTAATTATATTACCTAATTAAGCAGTATTAATTAAAATTTCATAATTTATCGTCTTGGTGGACATTGGTTTCCATATCCGTGTTATCTACAGTTGTAACTATATACTCTTTAATTGTTATTTATCTTCATGCGAAACGGAACTTATAATTAACGATCGCAGACGCAAATTCCATCCAATGATATCAATGTGCTGCTCATGTAAATGAGTAATAATCATTGGTAACAGACATACATAATTACTAAAGTTAATAACCGAAGTTTGAATTCCAGAGCGAAATTACTTAAAAATTGCTGCTTTATTTGGAAATACTTTAAAACCTAATTTACCAAGGTAACTTGCTCTAAAGTAGATAGAATTAGAAATTTTAAAAATTGAATTCTAATGATTGTAGTTAATGCAAATTGAAAAAGTCTATCCTTTAAATTTTTTAAAAGACGTGAAGTAGGTTGAATTTGATGTATACCGACTCTAAGGTATAATTTAAAAAATTAGGTTAGGCAAGCGAAAAATTCTTTCAAATCTGAAAAGAATTTTTTGTTCAAGCCAATCAATCATTTTCAACCTATAATAGAAAGAAAACAAAGTTTTCCATTATGCTTATTTTTCAAATAGAATTTTAAAAAAAAACTTTCCTCGCTCTCAATGCTTGAACATTTGTAATTGCAAAATATAAATATTTCGAAATCTTTAATCACAAATCTCTTGCCTAATAATCAGCATAATAACAGTATAATTTCATACACACGTGCATTTGATTTGTACATCTTTAATCTATTTTATTGACCACGCCCTACTTTTTTTCCCCAATGTTGAATACATTAAATTCAAATTTACTATCTTTGAGTTTAAGGAGAGCAACACTTTTACCGTCCTTCGACATAAACGTCTCTTCAAAGCAAATGGTCAATGCCAGCGGTTAGCGCATTCTCCTCTGGTATTAAACTCCAAAGTTCAAGTTCCACCTGAGGTTAATGGTTTATTTTAGCTGTGAAACAAACGAGAATGGCAGTGGTATGGAAAGAACTTTAAGCCCTTCGTTTCAGGTTTGAAATATATCCTTGCTCATTAAAAACCTTAAAGTGATAATTTCGAGGACTGCCTCCACGTCTGGTATAATATTTAGCCAGCATAAATTAACCCGACTCTAAAAACGCTGCCTTTAGGAAAGAATTAAAATAGTAAGTTCTTGCTGTGTGTGAAATCCAACAATAATAGAATGAGCATAATTTCAAGAGTACTTTAAAAATGCTTATTTGTGATAGAACCCATTAAATTCATTGAAATAATTCTCCAGCAAAATTTGTCTCTTGCGGTGTCTTCATTCATTTAATTAATTCTCATTGAATTTATGTAAATTAACAATGCCGGTAAGGGTTAGAGTAAAAGCTCAATTGACCACCACAAACGATGACGATATTGTCTAAGAATTTTTAAAAGCTGCATAAATTTCCAAGTCATAACTGTAAATTGCTTCGGTAATTTATTAGTTGAGTCATTTGATACTGTTTCATGGCAGAAAATGTTAAACTTTTCACATACTGTTAAGCTCTTAGCAATACTTAAAAGTGAAGTAGGAAGTCTGATTTTTTTGTTTGCCTGTGAAGCAGACGTCTTCAAGCAAATAAAAAATTGTACTTAAGAAAATTGACCTCTTTTAAACTTTGGTGGATTAATTTTAACATTTTCTGAGTTTGATTTCTTTCAAAGATGTTTGCTATGAATCACTTAATAATTTTTTTTAAATTGAAAATTTTTCTTCTAAAAGATAAAAAAGATGAATTTAAACCAATATTAATTAACTATTAATTAACTATTAATTAACAGTGGAAATAAATAGTCAACTTCAACTTATCATGAAAAACTGAAATCGAAATAAACTTTAATCCATTATAAAAAAAATTATAATGTGCACATAACAGATAAAATATAAGTAGTTTAAAAAAATCGACACTGGGATTCATTACCCTGGCTCATTGCTAATCATTTCGAATTTGAACTTTTAAGTTCAAAAGAAAGTTTAAT